>BLKR01009440.1:0-118285 GCA_011170035.1 Teleogryllus occipitalis | reverse complement strand
GTTCACGCTGCCATCTTATTTTTTATAAACCCTCCAAATTGTTAAATTTCACCGAGTTCCGAATTAAATTTCGCGCCTCTTATTATTCATGCAACGTCGCGCTCCCCACCGTTGCAAAACTTCTCGTACCGCCGCTCGCTCTCGCAAGTCCAGCGGGCGTTGCCGAATTTCGGAATAGTTCCAAAAATTTCCCTTTTCTTTTACGAAATTCTCCTTCCACGACTGTTACACACCGTACTTAAAATATTTCCGGTTACTATATCGGATGATGCTCGTAACTTCCGCACTTTACAAAAATTTTTTTTAAGAATCGCCTACGCGAACATACATCCTACTCTCACCGAGTCCAGACACATTCTGACGAATCTTGTTCAACCTAGCATTGTTATCCTTGCTTCAGCACTTTTCCCGATCGCTCGATAACTGACGATCGCGTCACCTTGGTTCTCTTAAAATATTTAATTTCTAACGCTTTCCGAAACACATTATTCTCGTTTTGGTTTTGATAAAATTCTCCTGGCAATTTCCTAAAATTTGATGTTCTCCTCTTGTTTTCTTTTTGTCAAAATCCTTTTATTTTCCCTGTTTTCCGTTTTTGACTGTGAAATGGAACGCACTGCATTTGTTCGCTAATCGCTTCGTCTTGCTTGAATTAATTTACCTGTGTTATTAAAATTTCGATACTTCCCGTCAAGATATTTAAATGGGGTAAATTTTATCTGATGCAGCTAATTTTCTTGTTTTACCTCCCGAAAGTCTGAATTTGATATGTTATCGCGTTTTCTTGCAGTATACGAAAAACCTCTTCTTTATATGCGTTTCATCGCTCCAACAATGGACTCCATTAATATTTTTCCTTAATACAAACATGCAAAATATGAAAATTTCAATAACTTTTTATTGCCTGACGCGATTTCACCGGGATAACTTTCAAAATGTTTCTAAATCACGGCCGGATCTAATGTTTATAGTCCAAACTCGCACAAGTCTCGGGTTCGCTTTATTCTCTTCTTTACTCGGTTTTATTTTTTTTACTATGGCGTTTTTGCTGTAAATGTTTTGAACCGTTTATCATGCAAATGCATACCATTGGGGATCGTGTAAATCATTACATACCCCCCCGCCTAAGATGTTGCGCAGTTCTGACGAGCCAACATCTAAAGCTTATGCTTGCTTTTGTTCCCTTCTACTGTGCTCACTACGTTTGACCTTGACCGTGAACTTGAAGCTCGTTAACAATGCTCGGCGGAGTATACACAAACACACGTACTTGGCAAAGTCGCGACGGACGAACCTGCCAATGTTTACTTAGCACTGCATAGGCTCGTAGCACCGTCGTCTCTACTCGCACTTTTCACTGTGCACCTGCAACTCACTTCACAACACACAAATAAATCGTTTCTTTCCATAGATAATACTTACAACTACTTACTGCTAAACAATCTTCGTACTTGCTCATAAAGAAATACTTACAACTAATACTTAACCTAAACATTTTGCATAGAAATAACACATACACACTATTCCACTACCTTTCCCTCTGAATCAACGCACACTTTCGTCACCTTGACATCAAACTATCTGTGTCTTGTAAGGTTTAATGTTATATACATTTTGAACCCCTATTTCCTGCCCATCGTTTTCCAACAAAACATTGTTATTGTTCAGTACCCCTTTCACCTTGTACGGACTGTCATAGATGGGAAAGAACTTCCGAAACAATTTCTGGTCGGAGGAAGACGAATGTGGCGAACGGATCAAAACTTCGTCCCCTACACTAAACGTTCCCCGATAGAAATGTCCCTGAGCCCTTTTCCGCAGCTTGGCCGATTTCTTCAACTGGTCGTACACTATCTGGTTATTTGCAGTCACCGTCGGTAATCCACTAATCTCCGGTGGTATCTTCACTGCGTCAAACGTCCTTAACTTCTTCACGCCGAAATGTACCTCCCACGGCGTCGAATGGGTGCTGGAGTGTGGCACAGCGTTCAGAACCTCGTTCAAAACGGGTACCGCCTCGAACCATGCTTTGTGGTTTTCAGCCACATACACGCGAAATAACCGCGACAACTCCCTCATTACTCGCTCGCTAGGATTGCTTTGCGGGTGACGTACCGCGGTAAAATGCACTGCAACACCTAGTTCTTCCATCTTCTCTTTCCATTTTTCGCTGGTGAATTGAGTTCCCCTATCACTAAGAATTCTCGCCGGTTTCCCGCACATTTCAAAAAATCGCAACACCTGTCGTATGCAGTTGTTGGCGTTGGGCTTCTTTATCGGAAAATTTGGACGAATTTGGAGAATACGTCCATGATTACGAAGAGATGCTGATTGCCGAACCGGGTCTTTGGCAGTGGACCGTACAAATCAACGGCGTACAAATCTCTGGGACCTCGTGGCACTATCGCTTGCCATTCCCCTTCGTAACGCCGATTAGGCTGCTTTGTCTTCTGACACAAGTCGCATGAACTTGTCAGCTGCCGTATCTCTTTCCCCATGTTTGGCCAATAGCAATATTCCGACAGGATTTTAACAATCTTGTCCCCTCCAAAATGCCCATAATGTTCGTGTGTAGAAATAGCTAATTCCTTCCTATGTTCCTTCGGAACCCAAATCCGGAAAAATCTTGTCTTGCCGTTTACCTTCCGTAGCAACATCCCATGGTATATCCTCCAATTGTCCACGTTCGCATCCTTGCTCCTCGGAATTTGGTCGACGTCATACGGTCGTCCCATCACCAAGTTGATCACTTCTCGGGTGAATGGATCGCGCTGCTGGATCGCGATGATGG
Organism: Teleogryllus occipitalis; assembly: GCA_011170035.1. NCBI lineage: Eukaryota > Metazoa > Arthropoda > Insecta > Orthoptera > Gryllidae > Teleogryllus > Teleogryllus occipitalis. The sequence goes on along the minus strand of BLKR01009440.1, from coordinate 115,494 downwards.
TTTCCGCGGTCCATCGCGGATGAATTTCTCGCACCCGTAGAGCCGCCATAATATCCTCCGCCATTTCTTTCTCTTTGACTTTGATTCTTGACAGATAATCTGGGAGTAAGTTCTTCCGGCCTTCACAATATTCGATGTTAAATTGGAACTGTTGGAGCCACAACGTCCACCTTAACAACTTATCGTTATTGGTGTGGCTTCGCATCAAAAAAACCAGCGCCTTGTGATCCGTAATGATCGTAAATGGACGCCCGATCAACAACGTCCTGAATTTTCGGGTCGCCCAAACAATCGCAAGCGCTTCCAGTTCCGTTACGCCGAATTTTATCTCGCCCCTTTCAATGATCGGCTGTCTAAGGCAATGATTCGCTGCTCACCGTGATCACCTATTTGGAACAGTACTGCTCCTAGTGCAAAACCGCTACTGTCGGTCTGTAGGTACATGCGCCGATGAAAGTCTGGGTATTCCACGACATAAGTGCGCTCGAACGCATTTATTAGTTCTTCAAATGCCTCCTGGCATTGTTGCGTCCAGTGCCACTTGCTCCCTTTCCCCAGTAAATGCAATAATGGCACGACCTTCTGAGAGTAATTTTTCACAAAACGCGCATAGTAATTGCATACACCGAACAGTCGACGCAGCCCTCGAACGTTCTTCGGCGGCGGTAGCTTCTGAATTACTTCTCTTTTACTCACTTGCATCCTCATACCCGTGCCGGAGATCTCATGTCCCATAAACTGTACACGTTCGCGGCAGAACTCACACTTCTCCAAATTCAGTTTCAAGTTATATTCTTTAAAAATTTCGAACAACTTCCTTAAGCTGCTGAGATGGGAATGCATGTCTGGTGAAAATAAAATAATGTCATCGACATACATTACCAGGGTTTCTTTGAGCTCCGCGGGATTACGTCATTTAAGTAACGGATCAGCGCAGCTCCCGAATTCTTTAATCCGAATGGCAGTCGTCGGAACGAGTACACAGTTCCCTCAAATTTGAAACTTATATAACGCTGACTGTCAGCTTCGACCTCTATCTGCCAGTACGCGGATGAAAAATCGAGCGCACTGAAGATAGTAGCCCCGCCCAACTTCATCACCATCTCATTTATCGTAGGTGGCGTCTCGTACCGTGGAATAGTAACCGCGTTTAAATTTCTCGCATCCAGGCAGATGCGAATGCTCCCGTTCCTTTTTATTACCACGACCAATGGACTGACATATGGGGTAATTGCCCTCTTTATTACTCCCTTTTCTTCCATTTCTTCCACTAGCTTGCGCACCTGTTCTACGTACATTTGCGGTACGGGATATTGCCTGGCGGTAAACGGTGTAGTGTCCTTGAGCTGTAACGAAAACTTGTAGCCTTTCACCGGCTCTGACGATTCTCCGAAAATTTCTGCGAACTCTCGCAACAGTTGTCGAATTCTTGCGGGACAGTCTCCCAAGTCCATGACTCCTTCCGTGGCCCTATCCACATTCTGGAGGATCTCTTCCATAACGGCCAGCATCTCATCCCCTGCGACCTCCGCCTCATCAAGTTCAGCGACCACTGGACTGCTTTCAATAAAACCTCTCGATCGTAGCGTCACTTTCCTAGCACCTACGTCGACGACGGCTTGGTAAGCCCCCAATGCGTCCATCCCAACGATGACGTCACGGATCAGCCCTCGAATGACGACTGCTGCTACCTCAATGGTCACCCCTCCGACATCAATCTCTAACCAGACTTGTTTCCCGGTGGTATTCGCCGCTTTTCGGTTTGCCATCATGACTTGTAGTTTCCGCGTCGGTAATTCAACCAACATGCGCCCTTCCTTCAGTACTTGTTACAGAACTCTTCCGACACTGCACTCACACTACTGCCTGAATCTACCAGCGCTCGTACTTCTATCCCGTAGCATACACCTCGCAATAATAGACATTGGCTAGGTTTCACCCCTTCACTTACTTCTTCCCGGAGCAATTCATCCCCTTCAACGATGATCGTTGCTGCAGCTATCACTGTCACGGTATCGTCGCTATCCTCCTCGTTTGGGTTGAGCCACCTGTTCGTCCCAAACGTTTCTAGTTTTCCTGTCTTCCTTCTTTCTTCTCCCACCTATCTGGTATTGCGCCTGCTTCAATTACCTGACTTCTTTCTTCTCGCACCATTCGTTCATCCCCCGAACGTTGCCTATTATCCTCTATCGGCTTCGGTTTGTTTTGTGCCTGTCCATTACGCGATTGTGCTTGCCTACTGGATTTATCATCACCACGGACTTCAATTGCGCATACGTTCTCCTGCTGATATCCTCCCCCATAATACCGATTATTCCTATTCCCGTTGCTGGAACTTTGACCGCGTCCCTCCTGCGCGTCTTGCTCATTTCCGTCGTTCGCCTGGTCGAATCTGCTCACCCGCTCGATCAGCGCGTCGAGGGTATCTGGCATGTTGTTCCACAATAGGTTTCGAATACCGTTCGGCATCTGTCGGATTAGAATTCGGATAATTTCGGCCGGGTTAAAGTCCTCGCTGCACACCTTAAATGCGCTTACTTTACGCGTGACAAAGTCACTCGTGCTTTCCGAACTTCCCTTCCTATAGCGTTCTGACATCAACCTATACTTCAGCTCGAATTTGTGGTGCTGATTCCAATATCTTTCCAAAAATTTGGCGCGCCATTCCCCGTATGTACGTGGCGTCGGCGTCAAAGCTTGCCACCAATACTGCGCCTTGGAACTTAACGCCTCTTCGACGAATCTTCATTTCATCCCATCCGGTATATTGTTTACACTGAAGTAATTCTCTAGCGCGGTTAGGAACGAATACGGCTGCTCCTTGCTTTCGCCATGGAATCGTAAATAATTGGGTAACGTGGGATGCCCTATCATACCACCGTTGCCATTTACCCTACGCGCGGTGAACACCTGTCGTTCAAGTTCCTCGATCTTGCGAAGAATTGCTTCGTCGATTTCGGCTGTCGGCCCTGCGCCTACCGATTTTAAATTGTCGATTTCGGCCTGGATTGTCGATCGAATATTTTCGTCCATCCCGCAGACCGATTCCTCAATTTTTCCAATCCGAGCGTCCTGTCGCAGTGATGTTTCCGTGCATTTTTGAACGTCCTTGGCGACGTCAACTAAACGCGCTCCTTGCGAGTGCACCGATTGTTGCAAGGTGCCCACTGTCGACCTTACCTCCCCCACTTCGGAACTAATCTGTTGGTTAACCACTTCTTGCACCACGCAACACGTTTCAAGTTTCTCTTCTATATTTTTAGCGTTCGCTTTTAATTGCGACAACCGCGCAGCTGATTCGGCTTTAAATGCGTTAACTTCTTCGCGAATACTCGAAACTGTCGAATGCAATTCACACTGCAACTTACTTAACGTGGAATTTATTGCTCGGTTCTGCTCGGCCACCTCCTCAAATTTATTCTGAACGTTACTTTCCATCCTAGCGCTACGTTCTTCTATCTTGGCCTGCATCTCTTGCAAATTCTCCCTAGCTACTCGAATGTTATCGGCTTTCATTCCTTGCATGAATTGAAACAACATTGCCATCGTAGGTTCCGGCGTCCTCTGTTCCTCCGCTGGAACTACCTCTGCTGCTGTCTGGCTCATTACTGCCCCTGCACATTAATTGCAATGTTACCCTCCCCTTCTACCTCTAATTCGTCTAAGTGTTGATATTCGTCGTCCCCCTCTCGAACAGAAATAGTTTCGGAGTCCGACGCGTCTCGTACACTGACCAATTTACCGCTTCTCGTCTCCATAGCGACTGACACTGATAACGATTACTGCGTTAACACCACTGATCCACACGTTGCTTGAGTACCTGCTCAACCACAGCCCACCACGTTGGTCGCCACTTGTAATGGGTTCTCTCTCCTCCTTACTTCTTTTATCTATTCTATTTGCCCTGCTCTAGCCCTTCTTACAAACAAACCAATAAACATTAGCCTCGCGTTGGGTTGCCACATATGATAACTTTCCCCCTTTTTCTACTCACAATTGCCCTGCCCCTCTGCTAGCTTACCTGGTCCTTTCACTCACCTGGGCGTGGTCTGCGGTGCGTCTGTACAGACGCGAGCAAGGTACTGCGCTCACGCGCGTGGATCAGTCTAATACTACGTAAATGATGGTGAAAAACACATTGATTTTCCGAATCATGACCCCCCCCAAAATGGCCATGAAGTTTATTCAATTGCCTTCGTTATCAAGTTCTTTTCAATTTCCACTATTTAGTGCCGCAACGGCAATGGTACCTCTGACGGCACACATCAATACAACCCAGCATCAAAAACAACAACAAAATAAACACTTCTCCTCCCTCAATAAACAATACATAGATATATAAATACTCTTTCGTTCACACAAACTATTTACAAACAAAAAAAAAAAACAAACAAATACCATTCACGCATATACATAAACCCCAGAATGCATTCTGTCGAGATTTTCCGTCTTAAAATCTACCAATTACACGGCTTGGTCTTCGACAGAGCTTTCTTCCATCAAAACTAAACAAACAAATGTCAAAATGCTTTGGCTCACGTATACTGTTGCCTCCGCGATGAATCTGCGTGTCTGGAGGTGATTACTCACGCCCAACAGCGCCTTCCGTTGTCGCCATCATATCCGGGACACTCACACACGCACCACAGTTGACTCATGCTGTCGGAGTTCACGCTGCCATCTTATTTTTTTATAAACCCTCCAAATTGTTAAATTTCACCGAGTTCCGAATTAAATTTCGCGCCTCTTATTATTCATGCAACGTCGCGCTCCCCACCGTTGCAAAACTTCTCGTACCGCCGCTCGCTCTCGCAAGTCCAGCGGGCGTTGCCGAATTTCGGAATAGTTCCAAAAATTTCCCTTTTCTTTTTACGAAATTCTCCTTCCACGACTGTTACACACCGTACTTAAAATATTTCCGGTTACTATATCGGATGATGCTCGTAACTTCCGCACTTTACAAAAATTTTTTTAAGAATCGCCTACGCGAACATACATCCTACTCTCACCGAGTCCAGACACATTCTGACGAATCTTGTTCAACCTAGCATTGTTATCCTTGCTTCAGCACTTTTCCCGATCGCTCGATAACTGACGATCGCGTCACCTTGGTTCTCTTAAAATATTTAATTTCTAACGCTTTCCGAAACACATTATTCTCGTTTTGGTTTTGATAAAATTCTCCCGGCAATTTCCTAAAATTTGATGTTCTCCTCTTGTTTTCTTTTTTGTCAAAATCCTTTTATTTTCCCTGTTTTCCGTTTTTGACTGTGAAATGGAACGCACTGCATTTGTTCGCTAATCGCTTCGTCTTGCTTGAATTAATTTACCTGTGTTATTAAAATTTCGATACTTCCCGTCAAGATATTTAAATGGGGTAAATTTTATCTGATGCAACTAATTTTCTTGTTTTACCTCCCGAAAGTCTGAATTCGATATGTTATCGCGTTTTCTTGCAGTATACGAAAAACCTCTTCTTTATATGCGTTTCATCGCTCCAACAATGGACTCCATTAATATTTTTCCTTAATACAAACATGCAAAATATTAAAATTTCAATAACTTTTTATTGCCTGACGCGATTTCACTGGGATAACTTTCAAAATGTTTCTAAATCACGGCCGGATCTAATGTTTATAGTCCAAACTCGCACAAGTCTCGGGTTCGCTTTATTCTCTTCTTTACTCGGTTTTATTTTTTTTTTTTACTATGGCGTTTTTGCTGTAAATGTTTTGAACCGTTTATCATGCAAATGCATACCATTGGGGATCGTGTAAATCATTACAATAGCTACAAAATTTTCTACAGTTTACCCTGGAGAAATTCTAGGGCACTTGTATACAAGTCCTGAAGAACCAGTCGAACCTTACTAAGTGGGATTTCGAGAAACATAAATTTCATTCTCACTTAAGAGGTTTCTCACACATCCAATTTCTCAATTATTCAACCTCAAAAAGTATTTGTTTCACTTATTGAGGAATTCCCTTTTGCATATTCGAATCACATTTGTTTCGGATACAAATGTGAATATTAAACAAAATGCAAAATTTCACAAGAAACATTATTTAAAAAATATATTATACACTATTGCATTTTATTCCCCCATGTAAACAGTAAGTAAAAAATGAAACTAGGAGAGTTGATTTAGTCGCATTAAATTCTTCACAAAGTTGTATATAACTTGTCTTTATCATATTTTATCTTCATTTCATGTTTCACTCTCTGGTATCGAATTTACATTTCGCGTCAATATATGCGAACTGGGTAAACGGATTGAAGTTATTCCTGAAAGTTCTGCCTCTAGTCTTCAGACTCTTCTGTTGGTACATGTTATAAAAATCGAAAAACGAATAACAATCCAAAAGCTTCAAAGCTATCTTTGGGAGAAATTCAAGAATATCAAGACCTCTTAAAAAAACGAGAAAGATCTGGACGGAAAAACAGTACTAGTTAAACGAGTTTTGTATTTAACTAATAGTTTTTCCCGTTTAAAGATTTCGAGACTTCAAAATTAGTCTCACTCTCATTTATCCGGGTCCCACTTATCTAGGTTGCAATGAATAACAATATAATATAAAAAAAATTAAACCGTAAGTATTTCGTGTTTCCAGGTACGTCAACTGCTTTGATCATTATTTCCGTGTGTGTAGTGCATGCTACGATCGGGAGGTCTCCCACTTGAACGAGATCCGTGCCGATCTACGAGTCAGTTCGCAGGGGTTTTCCTTTCCAGGTATCTCTCGGGGGAACGCCTCAACCGGGAAAGCTCCAAGCTCCCGACTGGTTTCCCGATGCGTGTGGTAGTGTCTTGTAAGTGCAATTGTGTGCGTGTTTAAGGGGGAGGAGGGGACACGAATGAGAAAAGGAAACCTGCGCGTTGTCTGTGGCCCATGTGTTTGGGAATCGATCTGGTATTTGCCTACTTATTGATCGGAGAAACGGAGGAAAACTACCGATCATAATATCCGACCGCTAGAATTCCTTTCCAGACACCGGCTGAATTCGAACCAGCAATATACGGTGACGTCGCCGTGAAATGAGTGAGACACAGACAAGGAGTCTTTATGTACAGATTTATTTACATTTTCTATACAATATTTACACTCCTCTGGAAACTATCGCTGCACTCCATAGCACTGCAATTTCTGAGGCAAGCGGCCCCAGATTGACACAAAAGTACACAGACCCCAGCGTGCTAAATGTTGGTGTCCTGGTCTCTAGCCCCTAGGCAAACGCCACACCTCGCAAGCCAGTGATAACCCCCTCACGAGTGAAAAAGGTGCCTCGGCATCACAATTCGTCTGAAACTCGAATGCCCCCGACAGTTTTCTACGCCAGCCTCTCTCGCGAGAAATCACGAGACAGACCTCCCACGCTGAAGACCCGCGGACCGCGTCACCTCATTACTGAGTTTTGGGGCTGGTTGCAAAATGGGGCCCACCGTCAGCTGCATGCCGAGCTGTCCTTACTCGTCATCCCCTTCTGCGCTAGCTGACACCAGGGTTCCCAGAACGCCCCCGGCGGTCCACATTCTCCCAAGAGGCGGCGGTGGTGGTTTGGTTGCCACTGGCTTGGCGCCTGCGGACCAACCCCTCCCCCTCGCCGGCCGTGCGCCTTGTGCGTTCTGATAGAACAAAATGTCATGACGTTAAAATACCTAGTGTCGAAAAACAGCCAACGTCGGGACTCAAGCCTAAGGACCTCCCGAACCTCCAACTATGAAAAAAATGAAAAGAAAACGAAAAAAATGACGAAAAGAAAGGTATTTGAAATGCTGTCGTGTCATTATTATTTATCTTCTTATATGCATTATTGACATTATTGACTTTAAGTAACGCAGTTAATGGTATATATTAAAATCGTAATAACATTGCATGCTGATTACTCAGGTATTTATTTAAATTCGTTTAAAATGGATGCTTTTCGGACAATACTGTTGTTGGTATGTCCAAAATTTGGATAACTAGAAAATTTTGACATTACATACGAGTTATAATTTAAGAGTAACTGTAAAAATGAATTTGTAACATTTTGGTTTCATTTCATGGTTTCGCTTTCGTTTTGTTTTTCTAGTTAGAAAGCTTAGTGAGATTTTGGACCCTTTGTAAGCTTCGTGTATTTGTGTGGGATCGTGATGTCGTAACATTAGGTGGAATTTGTGCGCCGGGACACGTCAGCCAGAAATGGCCTGCGCCTCGGCCTAATGAAAAAGCTTTAGGACGCCGAGGCAGCTCAGCATTAGTACGTAGGTGGCCGCATGCGGCGCGGCGCAGCGGTATGGAAGCCGCCTCTGGCCCCTGAATGTCGAGCTCTCGCCACCCAAGCCTTACGAAGTTAAAAATACACACAGGATGTCTGTACAGAAGGTGAAATGTTCGTACGTAAGACTTTTTCGTGTGTCCTGATCACGCATTGAACCAGCTGGTACAGCCGTGTCATCATCGGAGACGGAGCACTCTCTAATCGGATAGTTCATGCCTCCTGAGCGTGGCTCATGACAACAACCGTAGCCATTGTAGAGACTCTGGCCGAGAGGTCGTAGGTTTCCAGCCCGACAATGGCTGATTTTCGTCGCTAGGTAGGTCGCAGTCAATCGCTGTGTGAAGGAGAATTTTAGAGTTCGGCTGCTCTACATATTTTTCGTAGTTACTCCGATCAACACCAGGCGAATGTTAAAGCAGTACCTTTACAAACGGGACATGAACCGTGCGCCATCTTTCCTTCTTCTTCCTTGCTCTCTTCCCTCTCCTGATTCAGACTCACTCATATGCACTACACTACCGCCCATGCTGAGATCTAGACGAGACGACAGTGTCATGACTAGAGTTGTTCCCCACTGAGGGAAATACCTTGAAGGGAAACTGCCACAAGCTGTCGGGTGGGTAGACAACGAATCACGTTCTACTGGGGGAGGCACAACTCCTCCTCCCTGTTTATAACATACGCTACGCCGCTTACGAGACTAATAAACAAAGCAGTTAAGGCGTCCGGAAACAAAATATTCAATCAACCATACAATCTAATACCCCACATATATGACGATGTTTCAATGAAACAAATGACTGTTATCCAAGAACTGTCTCGTAACGCTGTAAATCATGGATTAGTGGTCAGTAATTTCCTATTTATTGCATCACAATTACTTCATGATTACCCTGAGTGTCATGACTACATCGACGACATGCCACATGCAGGTGACATGATTACTAATATGGTCAGCTTCAGGACTGAATACTTAATATAGATATCTCCCACTTCAGTTAACGTATAAGGTTAAATATATTGTCAATAGAAATGTAAGACTATTACACGGGCGAATCTTTTTCAATGATCATATTCGGTTTTCAAAATCTGCAAATGAAATTATAGAACGTTTTTATCAATTAAATGCATTACAAAATTCATACTTTTGTTTTAATCTACTGAAGGGGTCTGTTTAACTAAGCTTGTATAATATATATTGTTTACAGGACTGTGTTTAATTCATATTGGTTTAAAGGTAATTGAGGCATCTTCTGGGCTGGCGCTAACGAAAACCATATAATAGGCGTGACGTTATTTCAGTGAAATACCGCGAACGCTTTTACACTAAATACGCTCAAGAACATACGAACAAATATTTACATTTACATTAAATGATGTAATATCAAGAGATTGTAAAACATGCCAGGGAAGATGTTTTGTTTTGGATTATACGAAAGGACTCTGAGCACGTTATATCGTACTGTCCAATTTCATTTAGTTTACAAAATCATGTTTAAATGTACTGTAAAACATAACAATATTGTATGCCGATATATATATATATATATATATATATATATATATATATATATAGCTCCAAACCATTTTTTTCTCGTCTCGAGTCTCGTAGAATCATGATTGATTGATGACTGATTGTTCCATCCATGATAGCAGCGCGTTACACGCTCGTTTGCTTGCCGTCCTATTAGTGCCCCGCGAAAGACATTCGTTTCCACGTGCGGTAAGCGCATGTTCTTGTTGAGCGAGAGGGAGCGACCGGGCAAGCGAGCAGCGAGCAACGAACGGAGCGCAGAGTGCGAAGGGCGAAGGACCGACGCAGGGCTTCACGTTCCGTGCGCTACCCCCTCTGGAGTTCGCAAGGCTTTGCGAGCAACCCGACGCCGTGGCCGGGGGGGAGGGGAGGCGGGATCGCCGTTGGCGATTGGAGTCGACGCCCAGACCGCGGCGCAGCAGGATGTCGGCGCCCTCACTCGGCCCCGCCGAAGGACGAATGCGCCGCGGACACTTCGAGCTCAGTCAGTGCCGTGGCGAGAAAGTGCAAATATTAAAAATGTGCATAGTGTAAATGTAATGTTGCGTTGTTGTTAATGCAACGCGTCTCTTATTTCTTGTTGGGCGTTGAGCGCTTTCTTCTAGAGTAATCCTCCGTTACTGAGTAATTACTATACTGAATAATTATTATATTTGTCAAGTCTCGTCACGTCGCAGTCAGCCAGTGCCTTTTATCCCTTCGGCCAGGGCCACGACGCCGTTAAATCCCGGGGTGCTTAGCCGGTCACCCAACCAGGAACCCGCGAGTCTCGAATTCGCTGAGCCTTCGTGACTTCACAGAGCGTAGTAAACGAATTCGGCTAGCGCCGCCGGCGCTACACTACAATGCGATGTAATATAAATGACTGAATGAATGCAATGCGACACCAGTTTAAATAGTGCGAATAAGTTCGAGAATTGGAGTGTAAACTAAAACGCGCCAGTTATAGGTTAAACCTTTTTTAGAGCTAAGGAAACGACTAGACTGCCCGCAGCTCGCGCGGTGCCCGTCAGCGCTGCTTCGCGCAGCCGCCCGGCACAGCTCCCCAATGACCCCTAACGAGCCGCAGAGACCCCGCTCGATGAAATATGCGCCCTATTCGCAGCGCGGCGCCGTGCGCTGGGGCTCCTGTGTTTGATTCCCGACGGTTACTCCGCATCCCATGGAGGTCGTTAATTTGGCCATATTGCCCCGAGCGTAGTAACGGCGCGAAGGGTGAGGAGACGGTGTTCAGTGTCTTGATGGACAGGCTCCCCTCTAGACTCCCTCGCACAGATGAACGGCATTCAAGAAACAAGGGAGGAAAATTATGAAGGAAGGACAGGCAGGGAATACCCTTCGTTTTTCGTAAATCCATCCCACAAGATATATTATTTTAGAAGAAAAAGGAACCTAAGCCAAAACAGACTTTCTTAAAGTAAAACACAACATGGTACAACACAGCATACTTTCTCGTATTATTGGTAAATTACGTAATATTGCATCTTCTATCCAAACATTTTAGCGATCACTAGAAAAATGAAATCAACATAACTCAAAATTACGCGAAAACAACTAATCTTTTGTATAAATATACATGAAATTATTTAAAGATATAATACCGGAAAAAAAGATTTCATTAGAAAAAAAACAGGTTCAGTATTAAAGATCTACGACAGTATCATTAACATGAAAAAAGTAATTGTTGATGTAATTCCTAATTCATCTACTAGCACGAGCATGTCACATTGACTTCGACGTCCTGTTCATTGTGATAAGCAGTCCTCAGTCTGCTGGTAGCTTCTTATCTCTGTGGCTACCCTAGACTTCGTAGCTGGTTCTATAACCGAACCACTTACTCTTTCACTGCCCTGCACAATTAAGTCCTCGGGGCTGCGCGTAATGTTTGTTTACCTTTCTTATTAATACTCCTCCGTGTGTGGGAGTCTGTTGTGCGAATGACAATGGTATTAACGACGTAATGCTTTCGCATTTTGCTGGTCAGGTGTTGAATTCACAGTTCGTCACGCACTTCGCATCAATCCTTGCTGTCACGATTTGCGGCCTGTTGCTGTCTGTGCTAGTTCGTTAGCACAGTTAAATCAATGTGATGCAGTTAGCTTTATGACACACTAACTCTCGTCTGTGGCGATGCTTCCGACATTTGTTAAATCGTTGCTCCGATCATGTGAAAGTTCCTTTTCTCATGCCACTGCCACTGTCGCACTATCCACTGCCACTGTCGGGACTTGGCGTTCGCGGAGAAGTGCTCATCACGAAACTTGGTTGCGTAAGAAGGAATCGTGCCCACGCCGGTTTTCTGATTCCCCTCTGAAAGCCACCACTTGCTTACGTATCAAGGCTGATTGTTCGTCCGTTACTTTTGACATCTTTGAATTATTTGTTGCGCCTCGCGCTCCATAATGCTTCGCTCTCTTTATCGCAACTGTTTAGGTGTAGGTTTCGCGCGGTTTACTTTACAGATGCGCGGCCGTGTCATAATGATTATTGGCGCACGTGATAGTAGATCCTGATTGATTTATTGATTATTACGTGTTTCCTGTCGCGTCAACTGCTGTGGTCACTAGTACTGTAAGTGTAGTAAATGTTTATTCATGGGAGATGGCGGGGTTCTGCCCCAGATGGATGACGAGATCCGGCGCCGACCAACACGTCGGCTTGAGAGGTTGATCAGGTACATCTCACCAGCAGGGCACCGCCCGGGTATGGGGCAACCTCTAAGCTTTCGACTGTTCTCCCGACATGTTTGGTAGTGTAATGCATCTTTTGTAGTAAGTTTAATTGTAAGTAAGGAGTGAATATAGAACTAGTTGTGCAAACGCAAAAAACAGTACGTACTTTCTCACCCTGTACCATTCTCTTAAATGTCCTCCACACTATCAAATGTAATCAGTGTATCTCACTGTCTAATGAAATCAAAAAAGATGGAGCCATTTTTTTGAAAATTTTGAAAATGTCCCAGAAGTTTCATGTAAAGTGTACCCCAAAATTAAAATACCAATTTAAAATTCAAGGGGCCGCGACATCTGCCAGATTGATTGAGGAATATAAATTTTGGAGAAAATCGACTCAACGGTTTAGCCTCTAGCGGGTAGGACGGACGGACGGACGGACGGACGGACGGACGGACGGACGGACGGACGTTTCGCCGTCATTTGATTTATTTGGTGTTAAGGACCCACAGAACATGGATTCGGGCTACTACACGCGTTAGAGGACTTTTTTCAAATTTAGCAACTGGGTTTATTAACTTTTTCGATACTAGGGCCATGTAATAAGTTTTCTGCCGAAAACCTCCGTTTTTTCACGTAGCTATATATATATATATATATATATATATATATATATATATATATATATATATATATATATATATATAGCATTATAACATAATGCTACGTGAAAAAACGGCGATTTCGGCAGAGTCCCTCATATATATATATATATATATATATATATATATATATATATATATATAACTTTTTCTCTACTCTGTAGCGAGAAAGTAAAGAGGAAAACCAAGGAAACATCGCGCGCAGTCCTTGGCCTGTTTTTTGTGAACTGCTCCGCATTTCACTGGTATTAATCGGAGAAACCATGGAAAACCACCTATCAGAGCAGCTGGCCGCTAGAATTATCCTTCAGACGGCGGCTGAATTCGACCTATCTAGCTATTTCCAAAAATCCTATCTCAGTCATGACTCGAACTCTAGGTCTTCCCAATCAGACATCAGTTTTCTGATTGGTAATGCAGTGACATCAGTTGATGCCCTGAGCTACTTCAGCTGGCCACAGTATATCCTATTTTATTTGTATATTTACAAAATATTAAAGGTGGGAATTCAATAAGCCTATGTCACTTAACCTCATCTTCGGAGAATAAGTGTTTTTGCGTTTAAAGCTGTTAATTGTATATATTTGATAATTATGATGTAATTTTTTAAGTGCCGTGTAAATGAATCAATGTAAATATGTGTTAAGAATCGATATTCAAATTATGTTTACGTTATTTTATTCCAATTGACAAGTAAAAATAGTTCTTATCAATTAGATAAATTATTACAAAACTTTGAAAGTTAGCAAATTATACATTTCTTTTAATACATGACATGGTTCGGGAATACACGACGAAAATAATACACACGTAATGGAGTACAAAAAGTATTTTAAACACATTATTTGTGTTTACCCACAATGGTTACAGGAAAAATAAATATTCGATTTATTTTATATTCACGATATGTAATTTTCTCTTGATAGAACGTTTGCATCGTTTCTAAAACTTTCGTTCCACACACAAAAAAGGGTGTGTAAGAGGCCTATATAGGAGTACTTGAGGTATTACGGAATAGTCGAGAAATACGGAATACCAATGACGGAAATGCCATCATCTGTGTTAAGATAATGAGATTGGTGAACAGTCTCCTCTTAACTATTGAAGTACTTCCCTAACTGCTTCTCTAAAGAATGAGTTGAAGCCTTTGATATACGAACTTAAAGATATACTCTCTCAAACGCCAGTTGCACTACTATTCATCGTCGCCGCACATGGCTTAACTATTTCTTGACGTTTTACTCGGATTCATTGTTTTTCATGTGAATCATGCTTTTTTATGTGAATTTAGTTTACATTGGTATTCCTTGCGAGAAATAACTAGTATATCACATTTAAATCTGTACTATTTCATCTAACGGATGCGCGAGTTGTGACGTAAACGGTTACGTGCTAGGTGCCAGTAACACCACAAATGTATATTTTTATGACTACTTGAACTAACTACACACCGCCCCCTAATGATCATGTTGTTTACCTAAACGCTATTCAGGATGTCCGGGGAGGAAACGTCAAAAAAGCACTTATGACAATTTAAAGCATATTTTGTCTATAAACTGCTTGGGTAATCCGAATGGCTGAGCCATAATAAGCACTCAAAAGTTGGTTTGACAAAATGGTTTCTAGGCAAACGTTTGCATTCCAGAAGCATAGAAAACTCCAGAAACATGTAAATTGTTTATTATTTACAACCGAAATGAACGTATTTTTCCAGAAAGAAAAATTAACCCAGAAATAAAAGAGCAGTCGAATTGTGTAAATTCAGCTTCTAAAATATACTTCTAAGAAAAACAGAAATATTCGCGTTGACAAGCAGTTTCGGAACCTAGAACATCAGGAATGCAATTTCATATTTATCTCAAATATACTACTACGGAGTAATGAGAAATGCAAATACCCTTAATACAGTTGATCGTCTCGTCACAATTTGTAATTGAATGAAGCGCAGCTTCTCGCGCTAAGCGGCGAAACCTTGTTAGTCACGATCGAAATTTGCTGGATCTGCTAAGCGAGAAATGTCGACCCCTCGAGTGCCCGAAATCAGAATCGATTGTAATGGATTCTCGATCCTGCGACCCCATTCACACAGTCCTCCTAGCCTTTCCACCTCTCTCCTTACCTCCCTTGCGCTCTACACTATTTCTCGTCATCAGGAGGAGGAGAGGGTACTCTCTGAAATAACGATTATAGCCCTGACCTTCCACAGAATTTAAGTGCCGGAGCTTCTATCTTAGTTGCTCCTTGTCAACTTTATTATGTATTGAATGCTCGTTATTGCTTGTCTTCATGTATTAGAGTATTGCCTGGCTGATATATTACCAAGTGACTTAAAGTGACGATCACGTTTTGCCACAAGAACCTGTTATTCGGAAGTTTAAGAAAACAAGATTTTTCATCGTTACACAAGTGCGACCGTGATACAGAACAATATTTTTTTATATTTTACATCTCGCTTGGAGGAAAAAGCATGGTAGGGTACGGTCGGGCAGCTTGGTCAGTGGACGGATGGCTTCAGTTAGGTAACGAGAAGGGCCGTGCGGTGAGGTACGGGACGTCTCCCCTAGAACGGTCAGGTTTGGCTAAGCAAATGGCCGCACTGGTGCTCAAGTAAGTAAAAAAAGGGAACCTTTTGACCCTCGCGTGAGTTGATGGATCAAGACTCTACCAGGTATTGAGAGCTGAATTTCAGCATTCTGTCTACCTCACGTTTCACTAAAGGAATCAAAATTGCTTGATTTGTGAACCAGAACACAACTTTGAGATTTATACTGTCCATTGCATGGTTCCTTCTGTGAATTTCAGTGTTCTTATATGAAGTTATTTTGGTCAGTACATGGCTTTTAAGTGATTAAATTGAGTTGTGAATTTTGTGATGGTTTGGAAGTTGAAGTTACACTAAAGTGAATGATTTTGAACAAGACTTCATGAACATTTATAATGTTCATTACTTTTAATTGATTAAATTGAGTTGTGGAGTTTGTCAAGTTTTGAAAATCGAAGTTATAAGGTTGATCATTTGAACATAACTTTATGTAAATTGATACTGTTTATTATTCTTAATTGGTTAAATTGTGTTGTAAATTTTATGGTGATAGTTTTGGAATTTATACTATGGTGGATAATTTTGGACGTAACCTTATATAGATTTATACTGTCCAATACGTGGTTTAGTTTGTGAATTTCAATTTTTTTATGGAACTGTTTTTAGTTCAAAGGAAGTAAACCCATGACAACACCAGAGACCTGTGCTCATTTATATTTTCCATAGATAATATACTCCCTAAAATGGATGGGATTTTCCCCTCTTTTTGTTCTGTAATTAACGCTCTCCACGGCAGAAGAATGTGACCGACACGTCGTAGTTCGGGACAATTTTCAGGCCCCTCTTTCCACCACTAACGTGGTATCAAAGACCGTAGGGTACAGAGTGAAATGTACGGCTCCCCATAAAATAACGAAGGGTGTACCGTTACAATATATTTCGTGCAATATGATTAGTAAACAAGAAATAAAATCTATTTTAAGTGAATTTCGCTTTTCTGAAAAAAAAAACTCGTATGTTCTAGGAAATATCATTAAGCGACATTTCTTTGTCATTCTATTATACTTTGTTCCGCCTTTGTCTCAACATAAAAACCTCTAACAGAAAATCCTTTTTCTATTTTTTTGAGTGCGTTGGACACGTTAGTTCAAAAAACGCCACGGCGATAAGCAGTTAATTTAGTACCAATAGAGATAAAGTGGGCCGAGTCTCTCTGATTGGTATTGGAAGAAAGTGGAAGTGCCCATCTCCGACAGAAATAGCAGAAACCTGATTCCATCTGCTCCGTCAACCTCTTGCTCTGGCGAAGTCCTGAAATATCTGGAACAGTACCATTGTGAATTAATCCACGCCGAAGAAACCGAATTTCAAATGTTTGCTTGCTTCTGAAACATCTCTAATATCTATTAGAAAATACAAGTAGAACCAAGTGTAAGAATATAAAGTACAGCCTCAATGAAAAAACAAACCAGGAAATGAGATTTGTAACACACGACACGCTACCATGCATTATACTTGTACAAGAGGAAATGTTACATGAAATTTGTGTAAATGATTACATATTAAAAAATTGAAGTTAGTAGTTTTGCTAATGGTGAGTTTTGTTGACAAGAATAAAATCGTTCTGCATAATTAAGGGCTCATTGTAGTCCCTTAACTTTACTTCGTGTAAACCTGGCAAAGGTCGACTTTCATGTAACGTTTATTTACGTGTGTATTTACTTAAACGTCATAAACAAACCACTAACGTGTTTTTAATGATGTATCAGGGAGATTGTACCGTACGTCTCATGTTTTACACGTTAAATGAATACATAAAATAATAAATAGTTGAAGGTCAGTTTTACCACAGTTTTTATTCGAAGTTAAAGTTAAAAAGAGGGTTGGAGTTCGAAGAGACTACCCTTAGCCCTAAATTATCCACAATGATTCTCTTGTTAAAAAGACGCTATTACCTAAACTAATAACTTCCACTTTTTGAACATGACAACGTCAAGGTTTTTCAGCAGTATTTGAAGGTATATATTGTTTGTAATATATTTTAGTTCGAAATAATGGTAATTATATTTTCTTAAAATACTACATAATTATTTCCTTCTATAATATTTTTTTCATTTTTACGTATTACATTATATGCCATTATTACAGAAATAAAAATATTTTGATGCCTACTCAACATCGTCCATGGATTGTGGAAGCAAAAATTATTCATTTATTTCTGAATTTAAAGGGCTTCTAATATGAGAAAATTAATGAAGAGTATTTTGGGGCCACGTATATAGATGGTTGCAGTTGCACAAATGTACCTAAAACATTTTATTTATATATTTAACTTTAACAATAAGTAAAATCTGTGTGACGTTCTATGGGAACTGTTTGTGTGTTTAGCTCTGGGATCTGCCCTAAATCATATTATGTTGAATTATGGACACGGAGCAATAAGCGTTCGTGATACAAATTGGTAAGAAAATATTCGCTCCCATAAAGGAAATTGCAAAAGCAAATCTGCTACAGAAATGCGTTATTATCCCTTATTGTGCCCTTCTTGAAGGAATCGATTTTCTAGTGCGAGAACAGGGAGAAGGATTACTTGAAATTATTCAAGTAAGTAGCATATTTTCTCAAGCACAATCTCAAGAACTCGTGCCCTAAAATTGAAAGTTAAATTTATAATCAGAAGCCAAACAAATGGTTCATCTTTTATATGCTCAAAGAATCACCTGGACGAAAAATCTGGTCGAGATGGGGATCACTGACCAAGACGCTGAGATTCGATACTTGTTAAAGGCATATTTACACTTTTACAATTTTACACTAGATTTTTTAATTACTTACCATTTGTGTGGTAACCAATATTGAATATTGTTGTTACCATGAATATTATTTTCCTTCTTATGCTCAACATAGTCATAAATATCTACTGTTATAGTTGTAGCCATCTGTATTGGCTGGAAATATTTTCCCACCCGCACGTTCATTTTATTGTGATAGGCCAGTGAAAAGAGAAACTGGAAGGTAAAGGACAGAAGATATTTGCTGACAGGTTAGAACTGGGAGTGGCTTTTTTTTAGCGTACCTGCGATTAGTTTGTTTCAATTAGGTCGGACCGCGCTCACATATGGGTTTAGCGTCCAGACATGGCAACCGGTGGTGAGTGCGGCTTCCCAAACGCACTATTACATAATTAAACACATGAAGCAGAGAGCCGCGCCGTTTACATCACAATGCATCTGACCTTATTACAGCCGAATTAATTTAAACTATCCTATTTCTGATTTTGAGATATTCCTATACATTTTATTTCTTCTGAAACTGTTATACCCTAAAGGCGGGTTACTTTGGCACTATGATAACATTTTGTCTACAAACGAAAAATTAAACATACGTTCTACAAGTCTCTTGCTTCTAGTTAGCATAGCACCTGACTCAATGGAATCGCCAATCGCTATGCGAATCTGAAATAATTGTAAATACAGAAGCCCCCCTCTTTTTTTTACTTTCTCCTTCTTACTTCGTAAGAAAACAAAATATAGTAATCGAACACAGGAAATCGGCAAATTTTCGATAAAAAAAAACATTACCACACCTTTTTAACGAAAAAGTGGATAAATTTACACTTCCCAATCCTAATAAATTACTTCCTCTAACGCACCGTTAAGTCAAAATCTGTCTTGTGGGTTCTCGATACCGAAAAATCGATTGACGGGTAAAATGTCTGTCGGTCTGTCCCTTTGGGGTCAGTGCTAGCTCCTTAAGCTTCTAGCAGTTTTTTTTCAAAACCGATATTCCTCTATCGATATAAAGAAACTAGAGGCCCTAAGAGTTTGAAAAGGATATTTTGATGCTGAGTACTTTACATGAAGCATCAATATTTTCAAACATAAAACAAATTTCTGATTAGAGTTTGTTCTCGGTTAGCATAAAGGACGCTTAAAAGAATGGTGTAGATCTCATATTTATTGTCCAATTTTCGTTTAAATCCCAGATTTTTTGAAAATTGCAAAAGTTTAATATTTTTCAGCGTCTTCCTACAACAACAATATTGAAGATACAGATTTTTTCCTAATGAAATCTGTTCTTTAAAGAGAGATTTTGAAATGATCATGTACAAGGTTTCGAAAATATGAGTTATCGCGTAGTTTGGCGTAAAATACAAATAATTTTTAAAGGTTTTTATCTAAAAAACGGATTTAAATATTTCTTCAAATGTTTTCGTCGAATGTATCAAAGGATGGTATAAACAATGGCGCTAATCCCATTTATAAGAACTCTATTTTTGAAATGGCAAAAATTTAACATTGCAATATTAAAATATTGAAGGTAATTTTTATAAAAATGAAGTATGTCTTAAATAAATCATGACATTAAAAAAAGGTTACGAACCATTTTTGAAAAAAACGAGTTGTTTTGACGCAATTTTTGCTTGAAGTTAATGAAAATTTTTTACAAATTCACAAAAACCGTTCCAAATTTTTTCTTGAAATTTCATCAACGGATAGAACAAGGGGTGATTAAAGAAAAGGCACGTCTCGTTTTCGTCGAACTCTTATTTTCGTTGAATTTTTGAAAATTGCAAATTTACAATTAATGTGAGAAAGTAGGTGTTGTAGTAGCATCTCTAGTTGAAATAGAAATAGTTAAGTTTTAAAAAATCATTTACCATTATTATGTTTGCCATTTAATTAGCATTATAATGTTTCTGTTCACAATCTTAGTTTATTGTAAATTTATTATTATTATTATTATTATTATTATTATTATTATTATTATTATTATTTCTTTTCAATAGTCTGATGGTGCAATGCTGTATATCACTAATACTTTTTTCTTGACAATGATAATCACAAAATCACAACTAATTGAATCGTTACGATAAAATCTTTTCAGGGAGTGGGAAAGCATTTGTGAGAACATTCATGATGCACTTATGAAGTCTTAGTGCTGCGAACATTCGAATATTACTTTCTTCGATATCTTGCAGTAAAGTAATTGACAGAATGCACCCAAAACATAAAAGCCCTCACAGCTTACAATGAGATCAGGCGCAGGTCGAAATGAAATATTCGAGTTTCACTACATATGAGAAGTTTAATTGCGTATAATTGCGTATAATTGTGTATAATTGCGTTAAAAAAGTGCCACGAATGTTATCTGCAGAATGTGCTGTATGCATAGAATATTTGTACGTACATACGCGACAGCAAACGACCTTCATTGTTATAATCTTGATGGAAGCGTTTAAGGAATGTGTCCTTTAAGAGATTTGATTCCGTGAGATAAATGAAGCAATTGAAAAACAGAATTATCAGCATTTATTTACAAATAAGAATTATTCTTTCGTGATCTATCATTTCTTCCAGGATTAGTTGAGCCTTAGTTTCATTCACTTACTTTGTTTTCGGGTGTTTTTGATTTTACATAACATACTTTTATGATGTTATTTATACAAGTCTTTTATTGTTTAATGCAATTCCCTCGCTTGTTTAATCAATTTTGTTTTTAAAAACTGTGTCTGTCTTTATCATAATTCTTCCAAACACATTCAGATTGCTTTACATTCCATGATTCTTTCCATTTCTTTTCGGTCAACTGAGACTGAGACTGACAGAAAGACAGCAGTATAGGATCCTGCCGCAGATGGATATTTCTGGGCAAGTCAACTGCTGTGATCATTAGTCCCATTAGTGTAGTAAATGATTTCTCCTGGGAGGTAGCGTTGCACCTCCCCACAGAACGGTGAGATTCGGTCCTCCACGTCGGCTTGCGGTGGATTTTCCCCGCCAGGTTCTTCAGAAGGACACCGCTCCAACAAGGAAAACTCTTGCCTGTTTAGAGTGAAAGTGTGTGTAAGGGGAGAGGACAGGACACAGAAGAGGAAGGAAAGGTCGCGCGTGGTCTCTTTGTTAGCGTACTGCCCCGGCATTCGCCCGGGATTGATCGAATAAACCACGGAAAACTTCGGAAAACCATCGAATAAACTCGGAGCAACCGGCCGCTAGAATTCCCTCCAGACTGCGTCTGTATTCGAGAGGCCATATAGCTACTGTTGAAAATCCACCTCCGTCGCGACTCCAACCTCAGAACTTCTCGGTCAGAGTCGCTACAGAGGCAGCGGCAATGGTGGGTCTAAGATAATTCAGCTGCCAAATCCTTTCGCCATCAAGGACGAGAATCGTACTTCAGATGTCAAAAATGTCGATCTCAGTATTCTTTAGGTATAAGTAATCTTTTCATACGTTATGTGAAAATGTATCAAATTCAGAAATTTATATTTATCTATTTAGCCCCAAGAATAGCTAGACACCAAGTGTGACATATCATGAAGGAGAACTACAATATGCCCGTTTTCTTGATATCCTGTCCTTTTTCCGCAACTTTTTTACTGCACTAAGTTGAATTATATAATATAAACGATGCACAGTTTTGGGGAAAAATTTGATAACAAGATGTATTCGTTCCCGTATAATAGAAAATATTTGCATTGACAAACGAGCTACATATTGGGGCTCCTATCTCATATTGTACCTTACGTGAAGGAATAGACTCACTACCGCAAAAACAAGGCGAGCGATTATTTGATGATACTGCTAACGAAATACCGAAAATCCCTCTAACCTCTACAGAATACAAGAAAATATATGCAAAAATGAAGGTCAACAGTAAAGCAAGGGAACATTTCATCGGTCTACAAAACTATTTTAACTATAATGACTGTGTAATACTATTAATGAATCAAGATTCTCATTAATTTGCATCGCCTAAAAAACATTAATCGGTCACACACAAATATAAGCTAAGCAAGTCACTTATTCTTCTTTAAATGGCAGTCTAGGTATCCAACATTGTAATAAACAGAAATCAAAAACAAATGGAAATCATTTTTGAAGAAGCACCTCTAAACTCCTTACACTGCTGAAAAATAAGAATATCAAGTACTTCTTAAAAATCTCAGATTATACTGTGTAGTTTTATTGTTGAATGCTATTTATCACTGAGAAGTTCAAAATTATTTACTGATTAGTAATAATTAGTAAATTTTATTACAGAAATACTAGGAGGTAAAATTAAGTAATTATAATTTCTAGAGAATTCAGTACATTATGGAATATTAGAGAACAGTTAGCGCGCCCAAAGGTGAGAGGTGTGGCCCATGTGGCTTCAACCCCCACCCAGAAGTCAATGGTACATATTAAAAATATCGCTTTTACTAATTTTCGGCACAAACGAAATTATTCAGTATATTATCAATTGTTTGCGTTATTTTATTAAGTATAGGTCCACAAAAAAAATATATTCAGCATAAATGAAAAAATATTTACCAGCAAACATGTAGACCTCTGGACACTACAACTGTAGTCACACACACACATACACACATACACACACACGAGAAAAATCTTGGATGTGCCTCTGTTAAACAACAAAAGAAGAGTGACGATTTTCAATATGTTTTAAAGCACAGTACAATTCTAGCAAGTTAAGACAAATGAAAACGAAACGCAACGAAATATTTTGTTTTAAGCAATTATATGGATATCCAACAATAACTTTTTGTTGCGATTTTCAGTTGAGCATCGAGATTTAGGTTTCATTGGTCATGTCTCAGTAAATGCTTAATCAAATACGGATATATGCTGGATTTAATTACACAAGCCGTGCTTTGCCTCCAGTAGAACAACGGAAAATTTGTAAATAAAAGCTTTTAGTCTCATTTCTACCGCGGCCCATAAGTTTTGTAATACTTTTATAAAAGTGGGTATTATGTGTATGTACACAATTTTTGGATCGGGACACTTCCCAGCTCTGTAGCAGATTACCTTGCCTTCCCCGACACCTTGCTCGCATCTTTAATACGCGGGTTCCCAGGACAATTACCAGTCCTCCTTCCTTTTACATAATTTATTATACTAAGTGTCTGTTTAAGACTCACTGTCCATGTCATAGGCAATGGAGAAATGAGTTTTTTCTATCAATGTATACAATATCCAATTCTTTTTGTTATTTGTGAAAAGGGAGATTTTCAGTTATTTGTATAATCTTTCTGGTTGTGTAAAGTTAAATGGTACTACAAAACATGTGCACAGTTCGTCCTGGGTGGTGAAGTGGATGTAGCACGGTCTGGTTTTGTTTTTGTTTTTTTCTCCTGCACAACTCGTTCAATATCGCGTGCCCCGTTTTTCTTCTCGAGCTTCAGTCGCACAATTCGCTATTTTTCCGCCTTTCTCGCATTAATTCCTGTACGATATTAGTTCTCGCTATCTGTCGCGGTACGTATAATAGAAATGTTGCCGTGTCGTGTCCGAAATTTGTTCCGCACGAGCACTCCGCGCTGATGAGCGGCCGCGCAGCAGCCGTCCAGAAATGACGCTTTTGTTGAGAGCGCCTCTGGGAGCGCACCAGCATCCGAGTCATTCGGCCGTAATGGAGTTCGTCAAAGACGAACCGAAGATTTCGTTACTGAAGACATTACGGAAAAATGTCTGAGGATATTCTTGCATCATTAAAGAGGCATTCCGACACAAGAAGTGCATTAGCAGCCAGGGCCACGACGCGAGAGGTTGCCTGGTTGATCGAGGGGTGGCGGTCGACGGATGGGTGTGCAGGAGGCAGGAGCCAGCGCGGTGGCAGTCGCTGCCGTCTGTTGCTAACGACGCCCCCGCGTTGCCCAAACAAGGCGCACTCCGCGGAAATTGCCGCCGTCCCTGCCGTTGCCCGCCCCGCCCCGCCCCGCCCCGCCCCGCCCCGCCCCGCCCCGCCCCGCCCCGCCCCGCCCCGCCCCGCCCCGCCCCGCCCCGCCCCGCCCCGCGTGGCCTCTTCGCGAGGCTACCGCCAGGGTTGTCATCTCTTCCGCGCCCGCCGCCGCCGTCGTCCCTCGTCTTGTGGAGCGCTCTGGCACGTGAATGCAAACGCCCTTCGTGGCTGTTTGCTCTCGCCAGAATCCAGGGAGGAGGAGCAATGCGTAAAGTAAATGATAGGTCCCGATACCCATAATCATGTAAAACAATTATAGTAGAACTCCCTTATTTACAAGGCGTGTGAATAGTCTTAGTCTTTGAGGTTTGTAGCTTACTAATAAGTTCTGAAAAAATGCGTATTTTTTCCCAAATTTTGACTAATTCCCTATACCTTTTTTTAAAATATGCTTTATTTAATTGGTTGCATGATCTTTCAGGTCATTAGTGATCACAGTCAAAAACAATACATACAAGTACAACAGAACATACAACAGAAATTAAATATAAAACAGATACATAATTTGTCACTGTAAAAGTAACATTAAATGACAACCATTGGCAACCACAACAAATTCAGTATCAACAAAATTCCGTATCAACAAAAAAAACAATCTTCATAATACACATTGTGCATTTATAATACACTATTTGTCATTATAAATAGACAATATAGATTTTTACCAGATTCTTAGTTTCTTGCATTTTATTGATAAGGTTAATTTCTTTTTTTTAAATTGAAGACATTTCATATTTTTGTCTATGTTAAAGAGAATAAAATTAATACTAGTCTTCGTACATGTATGATGATATATTATTATTTTGAAAAAACTTTTGATGATAAATCATCTGTTTTTATTAAAAATATATTAATCACCAACACTGAAGATAATTTCTCCCTATACCTTTTGACATTTACCAACAATAGTCAACGTGTTAGTGCAAAGATGACACTGGTAAAGTTGGTGTAAATGGTGCAACAATTGTGAAAATGGAGGCAGGGAGAACTGTTGAACCTTGAGAAAATCTACGGCAAATCCGCATTTTTGTCCGCAAATTTCACAGGAAACGACCGGGATTTCAACTTCGATAACAACACGGAAGCTAGCGCTCTAGTTAAAGAGTTGCTCCAAGTAGAAAGTGCAGTAATGAAGGACCATGTGAACAAATGAATAACTGCTTTTCGAAATAATATTAGAATTCATAACAAGACAAACATTTAAAAAAATCAACCCTCGGGTCACGCCTGTTACCGACTGCGCCGCCAGGTAGCTTGACAATGCCTGCTTAGTCAGGTCGCTTGCGTGACTGGCCGTACGCGCCAGATATTTTACCCGTGCTTTTACTCTGAAAGTCGTATTCATTGTCCCGTGCTAATACGCATACGTGAACTCGGCATGAAGGACTCCCTTTACATCGACTTTCGTTTAATTCCGCTTTGCCAACCATGAATGCCTCCCGGTAGGACTCCATCGCCACTAGGCGTTACCAATTCCTGCAGTATTCCCATTAAAACTGGATTTTATTTTGCATCCTTTGCGACGTTAATAGTTAGCCTTTTTTAGGGTCACTTTTTAACAACTTGGTCATACGGCGTCCGCTGAGATTGTTTTAACTGTCGGAGGAACTGTAGGAAGAACAGTAAGGACAAACGTATATGCCCGAGGTGGGATTTGAACACACACCCTTCGAGCCGAGGCAGATGAAGGTTTATACAGTAAACACTCCTTAACACGAATTCCAAGTGATCATCGGAGTTCGTGTTACGAAAATTCTTGTTATCCGATTATAAATGTCCGTATTATCGAAATCCCTTGCCGAGACCGAAGTTTTGTTCGTGTTATGGCGAAATTCGTGTTAAGCGAATTCGTGCTAATGAGGGTTTACTGTATATATAGATCGAGAGATAGGAAATGTGTAGACAGCGCAATCTCGCGAGTCGGATGCAGAGAATTGTGAAAGACTGAATTGGAGCTTGCAGAGCGGTTACTCGCATTGACTGGGACAAGAGCTTTCATTAGCTTGATGGAAAGTGGTCCCGGGCCGAAACCACAGATCGCCAGCCCTGCTCACCCCAGCCCACAGAGCCCCAGCACTCTGCTTGAACCCTATTCAGTGCCTTCACGATGACACAGGCCTCTTTGGTCAGAGGGACAGAAAGCGATTCTTAAGTGCATATCACTTTGTTTCGTGCCGCAATTTGGAATTGTCTGTAAATTACCTTTTTAATAGTCTTCTTTTATTATTGTCACTATTGTGAAATACAAAAAATATTAATCACATTTTTTTGTTCAATATCTCGACACTAAACGGGTCATGCCAACTATACTAGAACATTCTGAACTTCCGCTTCAATTCTTCAATTCTGTGACTTTCATACTTTCTAACAACGAATATAAAGGTGATTTATATGAAAAATTAGTTTTAGTTCTACTTTTGCCAATTAAGATGTGTTGTGTGCCATGGAAAAATTACTGAGACATAATTAGGAAGACGCCTTGGAATACAAAATATCATTTAAAATGCCTTTTAAAACATTATTTCATGAAATAGATAATTTTACTAAAAATTAATGATATTTCTTAATTTCGCATACATTTTTCGGGGTAACTTTGTACCAGGAAAAGGTTTTTCTGTATTTGTGAAACCAAAATAATTTTTTTACATTTTATATAATAATTTACAATTTTTGTGTAACTCCAGAGGTGTTTTTACATACAAGCCGTTTATTTAAGTTTTATTTGATAGGAGTAGTCTTTATGGTATATGTCACCCTTCAGGGTAGTATGACATTGTACCATACATTGCCCGCTTCCGTCTTTCTTACAAGAATTTAGGCAAATTTGAAAGGATTAGAGATAGTTTGTCTTTATGCCATGGAAAAACATAAATACGAGTATTTATTAATTTTAATTGTTTTTTACAAGTACCAAATAATTTTATTTTAAACACTCAATACCATTTATTATCTACCCAAGAGCGACTGAGACTTGTATTATTAATGTAAATAAGCTTTCTCTTACTCATGATCTATATACAGTTTTTAAAAATTAAACAGTAAAAGTCCGGAAATAACTAACGGGTATTATTAGGGAATGAAAATTTTTAGTTTTCAAATGTTTCTAATCACGTTTTTTGATAATTTCATTTATCACTCAACTATGTACTGTAATAAGAGTGGGATAGGGATGCTGATGATCAAGAAAACGCGTGAAAATATATACTTATTCCACGTACGTCACATACAGTCTTTTCATTGTTTTGACGAAATAAATTAAATTAAATTACATCAGGAGGCTGAACAGATGTGTCGTTTACATTTAATCACATTCTGTCATATCGCGTAACAGATTATTGGTTACATGTTTATTAAAGAGTAAGGTCATGTCGGTTTTTTGTATAAATATAAGTAATTTACCATTTCACTTTGCCACAAGGAGCTAGTCGAAATGCATTGCTCCTAAAATTGGTCCTCCTTTCACTTTGCAGATATACAGTATAAGATGCTCGTCGACAGATCATTACGCACCGAGGCCATTCTGGGCTTAGTCTCGGAGACTCCCAGAGCGACAGCAAGAAACTCGAATGGAGGAAGCTTTTCATTCGGTCGTTGAGAGCTCTATTGGGCATTTCGGCGGCGGCGTACTGACAATTTATTGAAAGTGAGGGGACACGGACAGCCTGAATCTCGCGAAAGAGTCCTTGGCTGGGCTCCAATCGAAGTCGACAAGAGTCTGCAGATAATTATTCCCACAGAAATCTTACATTTTAGTTAGTATTTAACTCTTACCGTACCACACGTTACAAAATATTCATATCTAAATACATGAATAGTAGAAACATTTTATGCGTATTACGATAGTAGTTAATAAGCTTCTATTCTTACGGAAATTCATTCTTTCATGTATTACTTTCATTCTAATAATCTGTTAAGGAGAATAGTAATTTTGATAATTTGAAAAGAGTACATATCAATCACAGGCATTAATGCGTTTACTCCCCGAGATATAACAAATTGGAGTTTCGTTTAAGTGCAGTTGTTCTTATAAAAGGATAGGCAAGAAGAATGGACTCCTTAGTTATTTCGTCCGCACTGTAATCAATGAGTTCTTGTTTGGGCGTTAGGTCTTCAAACGACAGAAAATCAATATTCTTTACAATAGTTATACTTTTAAAATTCTTGATATTGTCGGTTTTAATTTTTATAGTTTGATTTTTGTGGTGATTATTTTTTTAGGGCCGAAATTAATATTTTGTAATTCTCGATATAGTGAATGAAATTTGGTGGGGTAGGATTGACACTGGTGTTTCAGAATTCTTCTCATTGTTGTTCTCTAAGCGAACTTCAAATCCGTTCGTTGTACTCAAACTATGAACTTTCTGTGTTATAACAGTTTCCCTCATTTTTCCGCTATTACCTTATTTGGGATAATTGAATGCAGTCTTACGCGAGCTCCCGATGAGCCTGGTTATAGAATTACGACACCTTTGTACAGTAGTAAACACAAAGTTGCTAGAGTTTCATCTGGAACGTGAAGGCTTGTGGTGATTTGTAAGCTCCATTGATTGTTCACATCATGTTTCAATTGTAGAGCAGGTAGGAAGCTGGGAGAGACATGTATTGACCAGCAAATGGCAATTTCGTGAAATCAGCGTTGCCAATTATAAGACAAGGCATATAATATGCTTTGGCTGGAGTATGTTTGCTTGATTTCGTGGCTAAATTGTTTCAGAGATGTTTAACACGCAATGTGCATGAAAGAAAGATATGTTTAACAATAAACTGTTTTACTGTTTTTTACGAATATAAATCAAACCAATAAGACACACTTCATCACAAATGAACGCAATTCTTTGAGGCCTCCGTCGGTCTTAAGAACGAAGTGTTTCCAGCACGGATTACATATTTTCCTTGGTGTGGAGCATCACTGGGCAGCAAACTGCTCTGTTCCTATGTCGCAGCGAGGATGCCAAAGTTAACTGCAAATATAAAGGTTTAAATGTAGGTCCGACAAACATCAATTTGAAGGAAAACTGTCACATTCGGACTCAGCCTAGCGCGAAATGTTGCTTCCACTTCGAAAAGAATTGAAATAGTTTTTTCAGCCAGAGTTATTCGTATTGCTATAATATCGATGTCCTACATTCATGTCATCCCAAGAATTACGATTTGTTTTCACTCTTTTTAGTTTCGTTTCAATTAAAAGTACAAAACATGGTAGGGTCTCATATGCAAAAAAAAATGGACAACACTTACGCACTGCATTTCAGATAAGCTCATTATTGTGGAATGGTAAGAGTAGTATGAAAGTGATAGTACTATCTCCGACCCATGCCCCATTAAATGTCAAATAAGAGTTTGATTAAAAGGACACAGTTATACTAATCACATGCTTTTGAGACATTTGGTTACAGATTTGAGGGCAATGGAGGAACAAAATCTGTATTAATCATTTTTCAATGTATATTGACATTGTTCATTATTTATGTAAAGCCCTTTTTTGACATCTAATAAAGTGATAGAAACTAAAAAATTGACTACGCTGCTGACTCTCAAAACCTCAAGGCAATTACACTGAAACGTATATTTCATGTTTTAGTGTTAATAACTCAATTGATTGATTGATTATTAATGATTCCGGACACGTCAAATACTAAGGTCATTAGTCCTCTACGTGTAGTGCGTGTATTTTTGTTGCGTTTTGCTCTGAAGGTGGTGGTGGTGGTCTTCTCCCGCTGTATGACGAGATCCGGCACCGACCTACGGTCGGCTATCGGGTTTTTCGCCAACCAAGAATCTCCCACCAGCAGAGCACCGCCCCAGCCAGAACAAGTTCTAAGCTCCCGACCGGTCTCCCAGCATATGTGGTAGTGCATGTTAGTATGTGTGTGTGTAAGGGGTAAGGATAGGACAAGGAACAAGTAGGAAAAATCGTGCGCGGTCCGTGGCCTGTTTGCTAGGGTAGTACTACTTCGGAAAACTACCGATTAGAGCAGCCGCACGCTAGGATTCTCCTCTAGACAGTGACTGAATTCGACCTAGCTGACAAGCTAGTGTCGAAAATCTGCCACCGTAGGGATTCGAACCTAGGACCCCCGGTCAGAGGGACTACAATGACATCGAGCCATCTCTCTCGGTTTAATGACACGAAGGTTGTGAAGGCAATTGGAGGAAGAAGCGTCTCTGCTTGGCTTTTGCAAACTGCAGTGGCGTGAAACAAGAACACGTGTGAAAATGAACTTGAAACGCTGTGAGCAATTGAGCGATCGAAGCCACAGCGGCTCCCCCCGCTCTAAATGAGCCAACTGCACTGTGTGCTGAAGCGCGGGTGGACGGGGCGGGAGAGGAGGAGGGGAAGAGGAAGGTGTGGGGTTGTGGGGGGCAGGGGGAGGCGGGCCGCGTGCGACCACCCCAGGCCAGCGGGACGCGACGCGTTCGCCCCGCGGCGATCTGCCACCGCCGCCGCATATAGGTCAGCCATTCTCCATGGCAAGTTTGACATTTCCCCGGGGCCGTCAATACCAACCAGCGCTGTGGCGACGAGGTGCAGCCGAAGGGCGCCCCCCTCCCGCCCCCTCCCACAGCCCTCTCTCGCCGTCTCCCGCCCCCTTCCGCCCCTTTCCGCCCCCTCCTGCCCCCTCCTGCCCCCTCCCGCCCCCCGCCCCTCCCGCTCCCACCTCCCACGCGGTCAGTGCAGTCGGTGCAGGACGCGCCGATGCCGAACGGACTTTGCTTGCTCTTCAATTAGAAAACTGCGACGCGACACACTAGTTTTGTTCCATTACAGCTGGGTGCTGATTTCCTGAAGGGAAGTATACTAATAATAATCTAGCTTGCTTCTTCGTTGTATTAGCCAATAATACTCTATTTTGTATCGGTATCGGTGTCGGTTGCGAACACACCCGCGGTGTTGGAACCAAGGGTCGCTTGTGCTGAGAAGTCCACCCATTAGTTCCCCCTGGCTAGAGTTTTATTTCGTTTCATCAAGAATTGTCAACCTCTACTCCTTGCTTGTTGGAAGGTCACGAACATTTAATTTGCCACCAAGTTCTTCGAAGTAACCCGTTGTTTGCCCATTCTTGAAACTTTACCTGTCTGTGAAAATCCGGAATCTAATTTCGAGAGATTCATTCTATTCCTATTGATTTTATTGATTATGATGCTCGAATTTTGCTGCAATATAGGCATTCATTTTTTAATGCCTCGGATATGAAATGACCATTATAGATTCTCTACCCTTTGGAATTATTCGGACCTAGGTCGATATCTGGTACACACATTACAGGTTGACAGGGCTGCAGGTTAATCATTCACCTACAAAATGTACGCAATGCTATCGGAAATAAGACTTCCCTCTCGTAAATGGATTCTTTGTGAGAATAAAATGTCACATTTTCTCACACATGAACATTCAAGTACACTAGAGACAATATAGCAACGTGTTGCGGGAAATGTGTAGTATGTTGTGCAGTTAATTGCACAAACATCCAACAATAACCACTCCCTTAGTATAATATGTGTTATAAAATAAACGAGGTTTCAAACAAATTTCAAACTTATTTCTTGCAGAACACAGAGAATTTTCGATACAGCGAGATTAAACCGCCTCGCCATCGCCCATGTGAAATTTCTGTGGCCACCTCTGCGTGTTACGACTTTTGATGCAGCTGTCTTGGAAATGTATGATTATTCAATTATTGGAAATGATTGGGTTTTTCCACCGTTGGGAATTCAGATCTTACATATCCAAAATTCAGCAAAATCTGAGTGGGACCACGGAAGGTTTCTCTGTAACTGTTATCATTTTAGAGCGAATGAAGAGATTTCCCCCTCACTTGAGGAATGTAGTATTCTTCCAAGCAATCTTGCTAGGCTTCATACGTACATTTCGACCTGAACATTTCATCTTTAAACTACATAAGAAAAATCATCGTTGAAATCTTTAAATTTTTCAATTTTCGAACTCAACAATATCATTTATTTTGTGAATGTGTTATGGGAACTTCATACGTGCCGCGAAGAAAGAGTTCTGCAGCAAAAATTGAAATGTTCGCAAAATTTATCCAAATATTGCGAGAAAAAATCGCGAGTTATTTGAATAATATTACGATTGACGTAATATTATCACTCTGCCAATGTCCACTTTCTATCGCAATGTCGCCGAATCACTCACTCACCTTGATCGCGTGGAGTCTGGTTTGGCGGTGGCGTGCGTGCGCCGCTTGCGCAAGCACTGGGCTCCCCGCTGACGATTAGGCCACCTGATTTCCAGGTCTGCGACCGCCGCCAGTGCCCGCAAAGTTCGCTCTCAGAGGTTTCTCTCGCAGGGAGGCGAGGGGGTGGGGGTGGAGTGGCTTCCGCGGGCAGAGCGACAGCGCCAAGTTGGCAGCTCGGCGCCCGCAGGCACGGAACAGGCCCAGGAGCCTCTCTCGACGCGGCGCGGCCAAGCGAGGCGGATTTATCCAATCCTCACTGCGAAGAAAAGGATGGAAGTTTTGACGAAATTCCCGTCCCATTAATGCCTCAAAGAGTTTGAAATAAAGCAAAATAAAGTTGGATGCAATTTTCAACTTTTTACTCCGTCAATAGGTGTAGAATGAATAAAAGTCCTCTTTCTGTATTGATTTGATGTGTCCAGGACAATATAAAATACTGTTACTTCCTTACTGTCTTGTTACTTCTTTATTTTCTCATGTTTCTTTTCAGAATTCTATTTTCAAGAATTTCTATTACAATCGTCTTTCGTTTATATTGCACCTGCTTTCTTCCTTCTTTGCTCCTGGTAACCCTTAGTTTTTTATTTTTGCTCTGGAATATCATGTTTTCAATTTTCTTGACTTTTTAAATTTTTATTTCCTTGTTCACTCAATTTACTTCTTTGCGTAGTGTTTTTATAGAAAATATATTTTCGTGAAACGTAAATTGCAATGAAATTAATACCTATGAACTTAAAAACTAAGGCCAATAGAAGATAAGGAAAAAATACGCAACAATTATTCAGGATTCGGAAACTGGATATCAATTCAAATAATAATAACGAAACGACTTAAATCGATCATGTTGAAAATGAATGTTATCATTAATTTGTGCTACGTTTAGAAACCAAATGTAGCTAATAAAATGTAATTTTCTTCAAATTGTCTATAAAGTGATACTCTTTTTACGTCTTCTCAGTGTTCTGTCCTTCCTTTACAAACGTGCAAAAATACGGCTTTAGTGTTGCATAGTACATGGCTGCAAATATTGTTGGCATAAAGTTTCTAAAGAAGTTACAGTAGAGAGAATCTCTTTCAGTCTTTGTGAAATTGTCTCCAGACACAAAGTATAGTATAGTATAGTATAGTATCCCTCAAAGAGACAATGAATACTAAGAGTTCTAAAAAAAATAACTTAAGTAGTGTTTATGAATATTTAATATTCTCCCTGCTTCCAAAGGAGGAATTTATCAGGAAGCAGATGGATGTCAACAAAATTTCGCGAAACAAAAGTGAGAAATGACCTTAAAGTAGAAATTTGAAACCAACGTATATGGTACTGAAGGCTTCCGTGGTCAGTATCATACGAATGATCTTGCATGTCCGGCTATCAGGGTGATAAAAGCATAACACAAATAATTGTAATGAATGACTTAAAGATAAGTTACACAAATAAAATGTTAAAAAAATATTATAGAAGTTAGTTTTCATTATTTTTCTACTATTGTCATTAATTTCATAGATATAATTAAGTTCTCATAAATATAGTCACAGATTGTAATTGCACAAAATTTCAATTTTCAATAATTCATTAATGCTAATGAAATTAAATTCGTAAACATGAGTGACTTTGTAATTTACTAATTGATGTTTTGAAGTTTTATATAAGACAATTATTTATCAACTCATCGATATTTTTTAATCAAAATATTCTTGATTTTGAATCCACTGAGTGGTCGGTGTAGGTTTGGCTGTCGATATGCTTTTGGCTATCGTAACTTCTCTCTTTAAAATTCCATCGACGTGCAGGGAGTCGATATCTACTCTGTTGAGCACCCATGGGCTACTGTAATTTAAAGTAAAAGTAGTCCGTGTGCTGGGTTTCTTGTCCCCAAGTTTGATAGTCGGGCCCAGTGCGCAGCAGGAAGGGCGGAGCGGGCGGTGCGCCGCAAAATCCGCCCCGCGGTTTACAACCGTCGCGCCGCGCCCCGCCCCGCCATGTTCCACCTGCTGGCGTCGCCCGCCGCCCGAACATCACTCCGCATTTGCAAAAGCTCCACTCTTAAGAAGGAACTACTTCACGACAGCGAGGCACCAGCTCAGACGGTCGACTTCATGGCATGGCCGTTCACTTCGGTACGCCTCTCTTCCACGAATGTCTGTCACTCCGATGAACGAAGGCCTTGAACTGGATCATTATCCTCTCAGGGGACAGGGTGGGATTTACCTGCCAGCAAAATGAAAAGTTGCTTAGGGCCCTCCATCCGCAGGAAAAAGGCGTGTACCCCCAAAAAATTAAAATGTCCTAAATAAATGGACATATATTATCTGCGAACGTCAATGTCCCAGGGAATGTTATGACTTTATTATGAATTTGAAGTATGATATGTTGCAAACTCTACACTTTCAAGACTTCATCGGCCAACTTTTGGCAGTCAAGAATAGAAAGAATGGTGTAATTGAAGTGATAAGCAACTAAACATACATTATGTTTGTTGACAAGAAATTAAAAAATGTATTTAAATAAAAAATTGCTTATGGAATTGCACATATTTTCATTTATATTTGTACAGAAAGCGATTATATTGCAAGATATAATTATTTTTAGTACATCTGAGAAGTTTTTTTGCCCATACGGGTGCATGCGTGCCTCGCACGATTTTGTGCGTGTGGGCCCCGCAGAAGGCAATCTCCGTCCCTGTCAGGGGATGCCGCATCACATTGTTTGTTTTACAGCTTGCAAAATAATGCACTCGTAAACGAAATTGACCTTGGTTTGCGCAAGAAGGGATAGCATTTTACTTTGGCAATAATTAATGTCCCTATATTAAAAACTAGATACTAACAGTCGTGCTTATAAATGTTTCAAGTTCTCATCACCTATTACTTTCTCGCAGAATTGGCGTAACAAGGATTTTATTTTGCCAAACGTCAGAACAAAAATGTTTTTTCTCATGCAAACCCATTTCGACTCGAGCAATATATGTATTATGTGCATGAATGTTCTACGAAAGTGTAATTCATCGATATTAAGTGAATTTTAGAAAAATGATGAATTTTGATGTACTAAAGACCATTCCACGATTTAAAATGAGGGTGCGCGATTTTACGTATCATATAAGAAAATAATCTCTAAGTTCTCTCGGGTTCCATTCTTCAATGTTTCGTGGAGCTTAAATGTTTATAATAGCTGAAATAATTTGTATTGGAAAAACGAGACGGTAAATATTTCCAACGTGGCTTTCTCTTCTGCGTGTGTTTTCCCTTATTGTCTCGTACACTTTAATTTCTATACCTTCGATTCTTCTTTTTCTTCTCAGATTTCATTGCAGCAATGCGTTATACTAATGCATTGCGTTAGTAACTTGCAACCATTCTTAGTAAAGAGGACAAGTATTAATGCCAAGAGACTAAAGACCGTGTACTGAATATTTACATCATTCGATCCCCTGCCCGGCAGTGAAAGGGCTCCCGTGTATCGTAGCTCGTTTCGAGGTCATTTCTACCACAAATGAAATTTCATCCTGTTCGGACAGAGGAGCGGCAGTACTAAACGCCGAAGCGAGTTTCCATGCATATCACATTCTACAGCACTTTCACTCCTACATGCGCTGAAACTCCCAAGGACGGGATGCGGGAGAAAGATGATACTCACATAACGCATTATTCTAATAATTTTCGTTTCATCCCTCAACCAATTGGAAACGACTCTGAAACGATCTGTTATGATGAGACTTGACTTTTTGCCTTATGAATCTGCATGTTTTCAGTGTACTCGTATACTACTGTAAAAACGGGTTTCTTTGTCTCGAACTTTGACAATTATGATAATTATAATGAAGGTAGGCTTGCTTTACTAGTGGTGAGGCCTTATGGAATCGCAGCAATTAATTTTAAGTGGTCCAGTACAGGTCTCTCGACCTTCTCTAAAATATTCATACTTTGTATATATATTTCCTAATGTTCTGTCTGTTCAAAAACACCTTTAATTTTTTTATTGTAACTGGTTTACAAATGGTGGCCTTTTTGTTTTACGTCGTGCAATATTTTTTGCGTTTCTAGACTACTTTCCTAAATTACTCAGCTCTGGGTTGTTCTAACATTCTAGAATAAAAAACCTTGCATTCAGTATACTCTACATATAAAATACTATTTACCTACTTTCTATGATTTTATTTCGGAAATATTTGCAACCAAATCTATGGAATGCGAAAGAACGAAATTCGATTTTCAGAGAGTAATTTCTCAAAAAAGAAATAAAATCAAAGTCTTAATTTGTTCTGTCCTTTTGCACATAACCGTATAGTTACTACGTAAAATAGCATTGGTAACGAACCACACAAAAATTAATTCCTATTAAAAATTGGAATTTTGGATCCCCCCCCCCCAAAAAAAAAAATTCAACTGTAATACCTCTGTTGGGGACCAGATAAAAATCTGAAAATTGCACATATGCTAGATAGCTGTAATACCTAATTTCAGTTAAAAAATTCAACTTTTATATTCAACTCAAAGTATTTTTTATTGTAAACTTACGCAAAAAAGGCTTTATTTCCACATTGAGGATACGTTGTCCCAATAGTAAGCATCTTGAAGTAATCATATAATTTTGAAGCTCTTTTGAACTAAAATCTACGTTGGTTCAAATTAATTAATTTTAAATTAAAATTAATAAACATAAAAAATTAGGCACAGAAAAAATTGCTGTGAGGCTGTGATCCTTCTTTGAGAAATTACTCTCTGAAAATTGAATTTCGTTCATTCACGTTCCATAGATTTGATTGCAAATATTCCCCAAACAAAAACATAGAAGGAATGTAAATTGTATTTCGATTCGTAGGCCAGAGTATACAGAATGCAATGCTTTTTATTCTGGAATTCTAGAACAATCCAGAGCTGAGTAATTTAGAAAAAAGTAAAAGTCTATAAACGCGAAAAATGGCGCACGGCGTATGACAAAAATGCCCGCCATTTGTAAACCAGGTACAATAAAAAAATTAAAGATGTTTTTGAAAAACCAAAACATACGCAAATTTTTGTCCAAAGTATGATTTTCTTTTTCGAGATGGTCGTGCGATCAATTTATTAAATTCTGGACCACTTAAAATAGATTGACACCAGTTCAAAATGATCCCAAAACAATAAGCTTGTAGCGATAAGCATGGTTAATCATATTTCGTTTAGAACACAGAAAAATTACAGGACCTAATAACTCGTTTTTATGGCACTCTACGGTACATATTTTCAACCAATAATATAAGACAAGAACATTTTTCGACTTTTCTTTTGTTTATGCCAAATAAAATACCAAATAAATAGTTTTCATAAGTGTCCACAATTTGTTTTACAATATTTATTGCCTAGAGAGTACAGAGTTGTGTACAATGCTTGAACTTTGCCAACTTCCTTGAACATATGATGCAAAAATATCTCTACACACATTTCATGTCACTTTTCATGGAACGAGAAAACAAATCTATTCAATTGTGTTCGCGAACTGAAGACGCAAAGAGAAAAATATGTTTTTAAATAAGACCCAATATAAGAACAAATATGTTGTTCTAACACAATTCCACAGGATCAGGATTTCCGATCCCTTCCCTTTCTGTTACTCAATCTCTCTCTCTCTCTCTCTCTCTCTCTCTCTCTCTCTCTCTCTCTCTCTCTCTCTTTCTTCCCTCCTCTCCTCGCATTCTGCTTTTCATTTCCTTTTCGTCTTTCCCTTCGTCAGTTCTCAGTCTTTCTCTTCACCCAGAAATTCTTTAAACTTGCTCCTTTAAAGAGAACTTCAATACTCAACACAGAACACGAAAATAGAAGTTCCATCATGCTGGTCAAGTGCATGTTGGGTATTAACAGTATTTTGTTTTATGCTAAAATTGCCCCTACGAATAAATTTGAATAAATGATACTTTAGATATAATCGAGAAACTCGGTAATTATGATCTAGAAACAAAACTGAATGAGAATCATTGCTCTGGCAATCATTGCTCAGAGAACCATGTCGTTCATTAGATCGAGGAGGACGTCCTTCCGTCCAGGGTAAACATCTAATTAAAATTAGGGACTCGATTCTCTCGTCGTGCTGTCCAATGCTAAGTAAGCGCCTTCGTGAATTATATTTGGGTGAGTTGTTCCTTCACTTACTTGCATTGTTTTTACTTTCCTCTACTTCATGGTCTCTTCGTCTGTTACTTCCTTGCGGAAGAAAAGGAATGCTCTTAGTATTGTGAGAGCGGTGGTGAGGCGTGCTGCAATTGTCAGCCTGCCTTCCATACGCCTCTTGTTCTCCGAGATACTGGTGGCGATGTTGAGACATTGTTATAAGTTCAGGAAAAAAGCTTGTCTAGGTATCAATATTTTTTCCGGAATTTGGTTTCCGGACAGACGTTGCAAGCTCTGATTATGATCTCTACGCGACCGAAAAGGTCTTGAGTTGTTAAAAATATTAATGGCTGGTCTACACGTGGTTTCTCAATTTACACCACTGGGTTCAGGGGTTCAAATCTTGTTCGATTCATGTAAAAGTTCCGACGACGAATCGGGCTCCCTCCCATTTCCCTTTCCTCCCATTCCAGTATTATTCCATCATACAAACCACAAACTCAACGCCATCGTTATGTGTCCATCAAGATCATTTATCTCAGTTATGGCCGAAAGCTCTAGGAACCGAGGATCTTAATTAAGAGGACCGAGGTAGAAGAGAATATTTATAATGCTACTTAGGATTACATATAAGTACATCTGGTAGTAGGCTTTTACAACTCCACTTACCAAAAGTCAACAGACTACATTATAACACCGTCATACTAATATAAAATATAACAATAATAATAATAATAATAATAATAATTATTATTATTATTATTATTATTATTATTATTATTATTATTATTATTATTATTATTATTATTATTATTATTATTATTATTATTATTATTATTATTATTAGAGTAACTGTTGACCACGTTTCTTGCAACTTTCTTCATTTTCCCCCTTTTCACCAATAACTTTTTCATCCGCTAAATATGGTAAATACGCGTTTGTGTGACACTAGTGCAGTGTGTTAAAAATTTGTTTCAAATATATGCATTCGCGATGTGTTTGGAAACTGCATCTTAGTAATTTATTCGCCGAGAACTATGTAACAGATTTGGAAACGTAAACTAGGTGCAAGTAATTATGTTATGGCATTGAATTAAATCAGTGGAGTAAAATAGTTCCTAAGGAGAACATTTCAGCTGATCGATTGGCACTACCGTGAACGTGTGTCCATAACGGGTGCGTGGTCCGCGGCGTGGCGCAGGGCGAGGAGCGTCGACGGGGCGGGGCGGGGCGGGGCGGGCGGTGTGGGGGCGGGGAGAGCGGGGACGGGATGGCAGCGGGGGTGGAAGAGCGCGAATGGCTGAGCGCGCCGGCCGCCACCCCCTCCTCGCCCCCGCCCCTGCACCACACCCTCCGCCGCCGCCGCCCCACCACCGAACGCCGCGCCGCCGCGCGAGCACGTGGCTGCGGGCCCGCCGCCATCGCTGGCCCTGCCTCGCGCCGCCGCCGCCGCCGCCACCGCCGCCGCCGCCGCGCCGCCGCAGGCCCGCCAGCCAGTGCTTCGCGCCCCAGCGACCCGAAAGGAGCGTGCGGAGCGCGGCGCGCCGCCACAGCCTCCACCTCACCACCGCCGCCGGCCCTCTTCGCCGCCCCCGCCCGCCGCGGCCCGGCTCTGCGCTGCGCGAGGCATCGCCAGCGGCCGCCGGTCCCCGCTCCTGCACCTGCCCCGTCACCCGCCAACGCCGCCGCCGCAGCCATCCTCCGAGGCGGCCTGGGGCGCGGACGCTGCGTGGCCGCCGCCGCCTCCGCCGCCGCCGCTGACGCCGTCGCTGCAGGTGAGTGCCCGCGCGCGCCCCTCCAGGGACATGACTGCTCTCCTCCCTCGCCTCCAAGGCCCTCCCGGCTCCGGCTCCTGCCCCAGCTCCGGCTCTCCTCCAGCGACGCCCACCTTTGCACTTGTCGCGCCGGCTGGCAGCTGGTGCACTTCCGTGCTTCCCGCAGCTACAGCGGGAGAACAAACGCTCGTGGACTGTCATAAGGGAGCAGTGGATTTCACAAATTGCATCGCACTAATTTAGTCCACCACTTTTTTCTCTTTTTCTGAATATGTGAAGTTAATGAACCTACAAAACGCCTACAATGGTGTACAAGTTAGGCTATGATACGAGGTTATATTCTTGGTGGTAATGGAATGAAAATGGTATTTGAGAAATGTAAATAATTTTGAAGGAAAATTATTATAACGGTTTATTACGTTTTTAAATGAAGTGGTTACTCATGAAAGACTGACACTTTTATCGAAATAATTATATTTTCTTCTTCTTGGTGCAGTAAAGATTTCTGAATGTATTTTCATTGAATCTTCTTAGAATTCACAGTGAAATTGAATCGATGTCAAAGTTCTTCTAATATATTTAATAAATTATATTAAAATAAATGGTCTCGACATCATTTCATTTCAATCTAGAAATCAAGATTCTTGTAATATCAAAATTAAAAAAGACTTAAAATTATTTCATGCGAATCTTCTAAAATGTCATTCAATTGGAGTAAATCCGATAAAAATTGTTCTATACTTTATGCGTGTTACTAAAGTGGAATATTTTTGAGTTAGAAATTCAGATTTCATGATTTGTAATTGGTAACAATGACGAATGGTATTCTGCTACTAGCAATTTTTAAAATCATGATATTCTGAAGGATAATTATTTGTCAGTGTCTAGAGATCTAATTCTACTATTTTCTGATAATTTACTGAATTTTGTAAACGAAAACAAATCAAGTTACCAAAACCAGTAGCTGAAAAATCACGTTTTTAGACATGCTAGTGACTGAAAATACTATCTGTACGGTATATAACTGCACACAATTTTTATAAGGCCAATTTTACACTATCTTTTATCACTTGTAATGAAGCCTACCACTTGAAGTTCACAATTATAATGATAGAAGACTTTTCTGACTGCATGACACTAAAAGTAGAGGGCTGAGACTACCGAACGTAAAATTTATGGGTCATACTTACGGTTTATTTTTAGATCACGTCTTGGAGATAACACAGCTGTAGCCGCCTCATCACTCTCAACTGTTACTGAATTGCCGACCATAAACGAAAGGGCCAGATGTTTTTGGTATTCGGAGCTGCGTTGTCGTCAAGGCCGCGCTCGAAGACGAGCCTTCATCGGGCGGGTTTCCACCTGGCGGTCGTTGAGGGGGTGGGGGCTTGCGCGGCGGCAGGCACAAAGGGCGGATGAGACACGCCTCGATGCCATCCAGCGGCGGCGGGCGTGCGCATGCGCCCAGAGCGGGCGGTGGGCGGGCGGCGAAAGGCGGCGAGGCGAGGCCTGGCCCAACACGCCGCGCCGTGGCCTAAGCCCGAGGAGTGCGCTGGGGATGGCCACTGCGACACCTCATTCAAACGCCGCGTATTGATGTCTCGTAACGAGCGTCCGCTTCGAACCGCCGCAGTATGGATCCACGCAAATGCGAAAGCGGCACCGGCCTCCGCCTTCACCACCATCACCACCACCATCACCCCCACCATCACCCCCACTGCCGCCTCCGCGGATTTGGCTCGGCGCCACGGGTTGCCTCCGCCTGCCCGGCCCCCGTCCCCGTCCCCGTCCCCGCCCCCGCCCCCGCCTCCTGCCCCCGTCGCCGCCTCCTGCCCCAGTCGCCGCCTCCGCCGCCGTTGCCGCCGCCGCGGCGTTGTGCCGCCTCGGTCGAGCCGGACGACCTAGACACAGAGCCGCGCCGCGCGGCACGCCGACCGCCCCCGCCCGGTAGCGAGCGGGCCCTCTGGCCTGTCGGCCTCACGTGCAGGTGTCAGGCGCAGGCGGAACCTCCCCCTCCCCCTTCCGCCCCGGCCCGCCACTCGGCGCGAGAGGGCGTGACAGGCCACGGAAACGGAGCGGCCGCTGAAAAGCAAAATAATTGAGATTCACGGAAGGGCGGCGGAGGATCGGCGCCCCGCGGCTCGTCCTCTTATTATCTGCGCCTGGAGACAAATTGGCTGTCCGCGCGGGGCGCGCCCGCGCGAAGGACA
Organism: Teleogryllus occipitalis; assembly: GCA_011170035.1. Classification (NCBI taxonomy): domain Eukaryota; kingdom Metazoa; phylum Arthropoda; class Insecta; order Orthoptera; family Gryllidae; genus Teleogryllus; species Teleogryllus occipitalis. The sequence continues at coordinate 72,804 of BLKR01009440.1, read as the reverse complement.
AGGGGCTGGCCAGCCGCGCCGATGCTTCTCGTCCCCGCCCCCGCCCCCACCCCCGCCCTCTCCGCCCCTGCTGCGGGCTACTGGCTGCATCTTGTCGCGTCGCGCTGCCGCCCGCCCCACCCACTTCCCCTCCGCCTCGCACGTTTTCACCCAACATGTCGATGGATTGGGGGCGCGTGCGTTGTGAAGGCGGGGAACGTACAGGCAGGCGGAGAGAAAGGTGCGGGACGAGGAGATGACAGACTGATCGTTATGATGAACTTCCAGGAATACGTTCTGCGAAGCGAGAGTTGATGTAAGCGTGAAGGTGCTTAGAAAGACAGCTTTCTTGAGGAAACACTTCAATGCAGAATATCTCGATTTTGGCGGGTGTAATTTCGTGTGGTTTGGTACGCGTAACAGACACATGGGCAGTTTGGTGGAGCCAAACAAAATTAATGGAAAAGAAGAGGAGAAGAAGCAGAGGTGGGAATTGATAGACACATACGCAATTGCAGGGTGGTAGACCGCTCGAATGACCGTTTGTTTCGTGAAGTGGTCGTGTACACTAAGATTGAGTATTCCCAGATTAAGCGTTTGCACACACGGATTTCAGGAAATTCCCATTTTTCTTATGTATTTGTGCAAAAGTCTCACGAGACCATTTCACACTTCTGTCCTCTTGTTGGATTTTCATTCGGTGTGTGTTGTTTATTGTCCATTCAGATATTCGTCATAGGTACAAGTGTGTGTTTCATGTGAGACAGCGAACAAGAAGATAATGTTTGTCCACCCACCATCTCCATTCCCTTTGCACCTTCTCCTTCCCATAGTCTGGGATTCTAGCATTAACTGGCGCATTCCAAAGACTAAGAACTACTAACGCAAAATATTTTCTGCTATTCCTAGAACTCTCTGAATATATTGCCCTCTCTGAATATATTTTATACATTTCTAAGAGATCCCTAGAATCATAGACACTTTGTTACCTCCATATTCCAAAAGCTCCGACACGCCTAAGTTTACCGCAGTCGGTCTTGGTAACCATTAGACAATAAAGATTTCTCGACGAGATAAGGTAGAGTAATCGAAGTGAACATTTTTTGTGGCTATTGAATGTTTTTACATGATGTAAATCTACAAAATGACTGCTGTAAGTTTCCTCCTCCTTGAAAATGACACCTCCATGAAACACCTCCATGCCCGACAACCATCCCGCTCCTACGCTTTTGATAAACCCCAGACTGTTTAAGGACGACATCCTACACTAATTTTTAACTCCATATCGTAACCATTCATCGTCGGTGATACCAAATGGGTCACTTTAAGGTCGTTTTTCTATACACGAAACTTATTTGAAGGTGTCAATCCGTTAAAAATTCCGCTCAAAATATGATTCCATTTGACACATGATGTTGGTGCTTTCGGGTTTCATTGAAGAAGCACTTAACTAGTTGCAAGGGTTTTATAGCCTAGACGAGATACTCTTTAGCGATGCATTTCTGTATTGCCGTTTGTTGGTCTCCTAAAACTTGAAAATATAGAGGGGTTGATAGTTGGCTTCATTACATGTTATTAATAATTTTAAAACTCTTTTACTTTTATAACTTAATTTACATGTAATTAACAATTTAAAGTTGATGAAATGAAAATTTAATATTAAAGTATATTTTTTATCCAGGCTAATTCAATTAGCAATTAGAAATTAAAATATATTTTATGCAAATGTAAAGATTGGCCAAACAATGCATATTTCCAAAGTCCTAACAAATAAATAAAATTATAGTATTTCGTTTATAAAATAGGGATATGTTATGGGAATGTCATTTTATGTTTTACTCGAAATCCACGAAAAGACTAATTCAAGATTTTTGCTAGTCATAGGATCTCTGTTAATATGCAACTCACTTGCGCAGCATTCGTGATGAATGAGAGCATGATGTCCAATGGCATACAAATTCGTGGTGAGCCGCAGCGCGGGAGGAATCGCAGACAGAATGCCGAGCTGCCCCGCTCCCCGCCCTTCAACGCCCCCGTCTCCGCAAGTCGCGTGAAGGCTCCGGGAGGCCGCCCTGCGTGACTGCGGCGGCGGCGGCGGCGACCGGGCCGGCGGGGCGGTAACGGCTTCGGCACTTCACGCGAGCGGCGCGGAGGCGGCAAGGGGAGGGACCTAAGTTAGACGGAGGTGGCGACGATGGCGGCGGCGGGCGGAAGCTTTGTTTTTGGACCACCCACCCACGCCACGTTGCCCTGTCCATTCGGACACGAGTAGCTCGAATTTTGATTGTCGAGTTGTATTTACAGTGGTCGTCCATACCGACAAGCTGACATTCAGACGCAATAAACTCAGTCAAAAGAACAGTATTTCAGTAGCTTTTCCGCGAAGTCTGGGTCGAGATGTAGTACACACTATTGGGACTTTTGTTCTTCTTATTTGTAACATGTTCTTAAAATTAAAAAAAATATTTTCAACTTTGTTCATCGGTATCGCACACAATACGGTAGAATAAGTTGGTGAGTAAATCGATTCAATAATAATAATAATAATAATAATAATAATAATAATAATAATAATAATAATAATAATAATAATTTACTTTATCAAAATATAATTAAAGTTTGGAGGAAAGCAAACTAACGAAAATCGCCATAAGATTAAATCCCTTCTTCCAGGAGAAAATTCACGTACAAAAAATATATTTAAGAACGAATAGCATAATGGAAATTATTGCAAATTAAAAATTTCGATTGATTTACAAAAAGTTACAAATATTAGAATTTAAATATCATACACAAATTAGTTTAGTAAATTAGTAAAATGTTGTAGAAATAAAGGAAAACAAAAGAAAATAAAGGGTTAGAACTTGGCAGATTTGATTTCATGTAAGCCATCGTAGTCCTCAACATTTATACATTAAGGAATTTATTCACTGTAATCAACATAAATAATGGTTTTCTGTTACGTGAGTCCAATTGTTTTTAATTTGAAGTTCTGAGTAAAATAACGTACTGACGATGAATTATTTTCACAAAAGTTGATGAGACTTACGTATTACATTGAAAATGATATTTTAAAATGTAAATAAGTCTTTCGATGAGCGATTTCAATGGATGATGATGAATCATATCCCTTGACCTGAAATGACGTAGGAGGTTATATATTTTTCATGAAAGTAAACTGACATGAGAATCTGTGCAAATTAAAGAAAACATTTTAAATGTTTTATTTGTCTCATACGAAAGCAATTTTTTGGGACAATTCGGTATTTGTGTTTTCTTAAACAAATGTGAAACTAAGTAGTAGAAGCTTTTGAGCCCGTGTGTAACGACTGGTTAGTGACATATTTATGAGGAAAGTTTCTTGACCCTACATCCTTTAGGCCAGTAAAGTTCATGTCATTACTCGTGTGTTAGGGCTCATAATATGCACACTCATCACCTTGTCATCTTGTAGGAAGGACACAACTTTAATACCTCTGTGTTCCAACACCGACTCCTTTAGCTCGCACACCCCGGAGATGTCGCATCTTAAACATTTACAAAAAAACTGCAATTGAAAATCCATACTTAGTGTTAGAACATTCCGATTGTATATATTTAATCCCGTCCTTGGGCTTAATTCCAAAAATTAAGATTCTTCACAGTTATGATTTCCAAGTACTACTTGCCTTTATTTTATGAAAATGTGATGCAACATCCGGTATTTATACTGATTTATTACCTTAATTTCGACATGTTCTTAATAATTGAAAGTTAAATATAGACATTAACCGAACTGAATATTCATAAATGAATGAATAATAAGATCGAAACTAGTAAAAAAGCAGTTGGTTGCAGAATGGCGCCATGGAAAACTTATTGCGTGGGTGAAAGATCAAGTACACCGTGCCTCAGCAACTTAATTAAAGCTTCTCAATTTTCAGATGCGAATTCGTATATTTGAGGCTTTCCTTTTCCCCCCCTGTCGCGTGCTTTTACATAACGTGTGAACATGTGCAGCCTGCATCGTGACTCGCCCACGGCAACTCGGAAGACGCGGGTGCCGAGGAAGCAGGGAGGGGGGATGCCTGCGAGAGCAAGGCCCCGCCCTTGGGCCCTGCCCTCCGCCAGCCGTGCGCGCCACGCGAGTGTCGTCCCTCAAACGCACATCGAATATTGATAGGGCGGTTGGGGCGGCTCCGGGGCCGAGCGGCCGGCCGCAGCCGCGAGCGCGTTCCACGGCCGTTGCCGCGTGACCAATGCCCCAAGGAGCGCCGCTGCGGGCCGCTCCGCCCCGCCCACCGAGGAAGCTGGTCGCTCGCACGCCATTCTCCGGGAAGCACGCTCCCGCTTCCTGCTTTCGGCTCTCCATTTGCCACGTGGCTTCTGGCCCTACATCATGACCCTAGTTCGAGAATTCTTGTTGAGTGATCTTCACAATTCTTGAACAAATATTGTAAAATCTCTTGTTATGAGTTTTTAATATTTTTTCATAAGTTTGTGATGAAATAATGCTTGTTTTTGAAAGCAGGTATTTAACAATAAAATTTCAAAGCACCACCTTTGATATAAATGAAGAATTTGACTGAATGTATCTGTGTATGTATGTGACTGTGTATGTATAGAACGTATTACCCAATGAAGAGCTGAAACCGCTGCAATAAAAGATGTGAAATTTGATTTGTAGGTTCATATTACCTGGTATGAAATAACTAATAATTAGTTTTCAAAAGAATCTAATAATGATACAAAAATGTTTTTGTACATTTTTTTGTTTTAACTCGATCCTCAGTGCATTTAGGAACTGCGGATTGCGGGGAAGATCTGTGGCCGTGGCAAGGCGAGACGTGAGGGCGGAGAGTGGTGTACATGGCAAGCGGTTTGGTAGAATGGGAAGAAGCTGGACATGGCGAAGATGTAGATAAATTTACTTCCATTTTACATTATTGATATCATTCATTTCATGTTGAAGAATTGCTAATGATAGACAATTACCTGGACAACACCGGGTTACTTCAACCAGTCAAAAGATGTGTAGAAATAGACTTGAGTTCTCATAAAATTTGCATCTATATTTAACCCCTTTAGTTTTGCTTTCTCCTCCTTTTTCGTAAAAAAATGATCGTGCGCCAAAAAACAACGAATTTCCCACAAAAATACTCTACACGCTGGGAACGAAAAGTGATAAATCTTGTTTCTATATAGTAAATTACCTTCCTTAACACTTTCTGTAGTAAGAATTCATGTTTTGTGGGTCTACAAAAAAATCGATTGACGAGAAAACTGTCTGTCAGGTCACCGCTAGCTCCTGAATGAAGCAAACAAATTTCTCGAAAATTGAAATTCCTCGACGGATTTGAAGGAACAAAAGGCCCTGCGAGTTTGAAACGAAGATTTAAAGTTTTGGGGGCTACATTCCATGTAGCCTCAACATTTTAAAAAATTTCTCAAAAAATGGCTCCAATTTTTTATTAAACCTTGTCCTCGGACACCATAAAGGACGCTTAAAATGGCGCACTTTTTATTTTCATTGATTCTCTGAATATCGAAAATTGTATCAGTTCAAATTTTTTCCTAAATCTGCAATATTGAAGAAAAAGATTTTTCTCTTTAATGAAATCTGTTGTTCAAAGTCAGATCTTGAAATAAGGTCATGTACAATCTTTCAAAAATGAGTAGTTTTCGCGTAATTTTGCGTAAAATGTAGGCAATTTATAAACAATTATTTTCTCGAAAACGGCTGCAAACTTTATCTTCAATTTTATTCCTCATATGAAACAAACGATGGTAAAAAAAATTGCGCCGGTTCCATTTTTGGCCAACTGCATATTTGATTCGTGTAACAAAATTACCATTGTAAAAGTGATAGGGATTTTCCTTAATGATAGGGATTTTCCTTGAATTAAATATGTTCTTAAAAAAAACATCATAACTGAATTTAATGCAATTTATAAAACATTTTTTTCTCAAAAATGGATTCACATTTTCTTTTTTTCACCGATAGAGTAAAGGGCGCTTAAAAATGTTACAAGACTAATTTTCTTTAAACTTTCTGAACGTTCGAAAATTGCAAAAGGTAGAAGTAATGCCGAAAGTATGTGCTGGCGTAGCACCACTAGTTTTTAATTAAATCCAATAATGTATCACATAACAAATGTTGCATTCCGTTTTATTGACGCCTGTCATCACCTTTGTTTTATAATCATCCTGCATCATGTCATCCTCTCGTGGTATGTAGGGACCCATCACTTCTGTCACTGCTACCTAGATCAATTATCTGGATAATTTTTGACCCTACTGCCACTTTCTCTTCCATTCTGACTGCAGGTGATTTTCCTTCTCAGGTCCCTTTCCATTCACTAGCACAGCGCTCCCTGTGCCATCTTCCTAACGTATTTGTGTCCGTTACCCCAGCTTTGCCGCAGATTGCGTTTCTCTTGCGCAGCTGTTCTCTCGCTGCATCCAACTACACCGCCAGCGGTTCCGTTCTCGGCCCCGGCCCCTCTTCTGACGCGTTCCTTTTCGGCTCGCTTGCCGCAATTATAGTTTACAAGCCCTTCCCAAACTTTGTTAATGACGCGCTGATACAGAATTAACGCATTTAGCTTTCGAACGAAAGCTCTCGTTACACGATGTAAAGGTTTATAGCGCCGTTAATGTCAGGGGTTGTGGGTCGGATAGGAAATGGTATGACTAAAGACAAAGCTACTCGGTTCTGAAAATTACGCTACAAATTACCGTGGTATTGATGATTTACTTTTGCGTGGTCTTAAGTTTGATAGGTATTTGGATGACGGTCAGAAAATTGCAAAGAAAAATGTAAGAACCCTTGTTTCGTTATGATAACTGATGGTGGGTATTACTCTTTCCGATCAGAATAGGAAACAAAATGCAGTTGCGTCACTCGACCCCTGCAATCTGCGTCGACATACTCTGTACAAAGGCCGAGAAAAAAGGTGTGATATATTAGCACTAACTTGAGTCCACGGCTTATGACACAGCACATGGGCTTCCATTCGCGTGCGCTGTCTGTGACGTCATTAAACCGATTGCCCAGTGGTAAGTAGGTGAGATACTTTAGCGCGGGGCCCGCTCAGGGCGTGGCCCCGTGTCTGCATACGTGTGTCAGGCGCCGTCGCCGCGCGGTCAGGGGCGTTGTGCAGCTCGCCGTTGCTCAAACTCAGGCGAATACATTATCAGATTCACTGTCACACGATCAGTGCATTCGATAGCGTCTATTTCGCAAGACGCCGTGTCATTGTTGTCTCTGGGGAGAGAGCGTTCCCTGACTCAGATTTTCGAGGACGTCGATCAGCATAAGTCGATAGAGCTCTGATGAAGATTTCTCCAAAGCGAGTTGTATTAGTTCTGTCCAAGGTATGATGAAGTAATTCTGCTTTTTGATTGCTCTTCCTACTAATATTTTTTTCACCTGGGTGGCTACCTGTAACGAGGTATAGCTCCTTTGCGTTTTTTCCTCTCCCTTGTGTATTTCTATCGGACTTCCGTCTTATCTCTTTCAAGAGAAATTCACATCTGTTGCCGGTTTCCATAATTTATCTGCCTCCTGAAGTATAAAAGTCAAATTAAAAACGCATCGTTGATGTGTTAGGTGAGTAGGTAAGTAATAATGTAAGTAGGAAAAGCATTGGTAACATAAAATATTTTGTTGAAAAAATTGTGCCAAATATTTAAAATAAACTTGAGTTAATTACAAAGAATAAGATGTAATGCTTTCTTCAAACATTTAAACCGATTGTCTGTAGTCCACAGAAAAGGAATGGATTTTTATGGTGGATACTTATTTTTATTCATTCATATTCGAGGAGTTTGGCCTCAAATTGTTTGACAGGGACTAGTTATTAACATAATTTAGAAATTAAAACACAGAATCACATACTTATAAACATAAAAGTTTTTATTTTTCATTAACCAAATTTGTATTGCGACGTTTCGAGGATATGAATTTTTCCCCATTTTCAGGCTGCAACGAATATAAGAGAATCTTTTTTTTAAAAAGAACATAAATAACAAGTTACTGATTTTAAAAGAAATGATACAATTATAATGGAACACTAGCCGTCGATATAAAATAACATGTAAAGACTCGCAATTTAAAAAAAAAATGCATAACTAAATAGATAAATACGTACTTCAGCCAGTGCAAAAGCACTTTCAGCATGGCAGTTATATTAAGAGAATTAAAATGAAACGAATGGAAATGACAATAGGCTGAGATAGTTGTGAGTTAATACGAGATTCGGGAGGTGAGAGAGGGCTTAAAAATACTGTCAAATGAAATGTAGTACAAACGGACTAATTTATCGGGTTCCCAAAATTCGTCAGAAGAAATTTTTATTTTTAAAATGCCAGCTTTCAGTCAATTAAAGACCGGAAAGAAAAGAACTGCGACAAGCAAACATACAGACACATTTCTCTAAAACGTTCGATAAAACTGACTCATAAAGGTACGTGAAAGTATTTGATTCCACCTGTGTGTTGAGGCAATGTTTTAACATGAAGCGTTTCCTGTGACAGATCATTTTGTGTTTTTTACGTATTTTTTATTCAGTTTTCTAATGATTTTCAGATCAGAATGTTCTTAGTCTTGCGTAACAATGTTCCAAGTCTTTTTGACATTAAAATTAGAGTAATTAATGTTCAACTTCATTCATTCGTCAAATCGTAAGTCATTGCCTTTTATCGCTATCGGCTATGGGCTCAGCGCCGTTAGTATCCGCATATACTGAATGATTTCAATGTGTAACAAATGTTAATAACGTAATGAATCTAGCCTCCTGTGAGCGTCAGTTAGGTCGCGGGAAAAAAATTATGTAATAGAATTAATGTCCTTCCATTTCCGTTGCGTATTTTGTTGATTATTCGAGCTAATATTTGTAGGAGTGTGCAACATAAATTATATTAAAATCCCATATTCAGTGAGTTCGTTTATAACCTAATTCATATTTCTTCTTTTGCTTTTGCGTAGATGAGAATATTAGACGCTTATCATTAACAAATAACCCTTTCAAAAGAGATTTTAGTTCTTTTCCGTCACAGATCTCAGGCGGAAGTATGGTGCATTTTTCTTTCTATGTCTGCCAGCTGTGAGAACCATTATGCAACTCTCATCTTTTTCTCCCTTATTACTTCTTCTTTCGTCAACTTATTTTATTCATTGGTTTGGACTAACACCTCTCAGAATACTTTACTCGTCCTTTTGGAATTATCGACTGACAGATCCTTTGCTTCCAGCATTTTTGTCTCTAAACACCTTTCAATTTCCTGACTTCTTTCTTGATTATATATGATAGTATGGTACATTAATATACTGATGATGATGACGAAACGGTGATTTCTCGGTTCCCGAGTGAGCACAGATATGTTCACTGTGGGACGAATTATGGCGAAAAATTAATTTTTATTGATGAGATTGTCGTTCTGATTTCATACATAGGTATAAGAAGCCAACGATGCCCCAGACTCTTACGCTGATGACTTAGGTGGGGCTCGACACCGCAGCATTTTGCTCCGCGTATATTTCTCCGGTAAATGAGGATAGTCGACAAATAAATAGTGAGTAAAACCTTCAAAGATGGCGCAACAGGTTGGAACAATGAACAAAATATCACGTAGAGGCTCTTTCTGCTCAAAGCATTTCTTGCATGACAACTTCGCTGGCTCTGATGGCTCCGCTACATACGAGCGAGTCCGTATCTCTTGAAAGCGTAGGTACCGCGGCCGAAGTCGGTATCAGCTCGGCTCTCCGGAGACGTTGCATCCTAGGCATACATGCCAACGTTTCGGACGTCATGGGCCGACCTACTTCTTTCTTGAGGGAAAAATGCATTTCACCGTATGGAAGGTCACAGCATCACGGCCGAAACGTTGGCGTCTGTGTCTAAGACGCGGCGTCTCTCGGGCAGCCAAATATATACACCGGGAGAGGTGGGTCAGGGGATCAGCCGATGTCACTGTAGTGCCTCTGACCGGGAGGTCCTAGGTTCAAGCCCCGACGGTGGTAGGATTCTCGATACTAGCTAGATAGCCAGGTCAAGTTTAGTCGCTGTTTGGAAGAGAATTCTAGCGGCCGGCTTCTTTGATTCTGGTTCCGTGGTTTCTCCGATCAATACCAGGCGAATGCCGAAATAGTATCCTAACAAACCGGCCACGGACCGCATGCGATCTTTCCTTTCCATTCCTTGTCCTATTCTCACCCCTTACACATACATCGGGAACTTAGAGCTTTTCCCGGCTGGAGCGGCGCCCATCTGCTGGAAGCTACCTGCTTAGGAGAAACTCTTAGCTGACGGTTGGTCGGCGCCGGATCTCACCATCCAGAGGGAGATGATCACCGCCACCCCTCGAGGAAAACGCATGCACTACACTTACGAGACTAATAACCTTAGCAGTTTACACGCCCGGAATCTCTAGAAATCAATCAAACCAAGTAGATACCCTCTCTCTTGTTCCCAGGTGGCAGGTCGAATAGCATGCTGGTGGACTTGTAGCAAAACGTGAAGCCGCGTCCGTCTTGCGCACGTTTTTCGAAATCTTCACCTCTTGAGTAATATCTTCAGTTATTTTTACCTTACATTTCACCCGCGCCATAGCCAGTGCGCGGATTCCCAGCTGCGCACGGTCAGAATTTACTGAAGTTCCAAGGCCATGCGAAAAATACATATTTACCTAACAATTAATACGTTACATGTAGAATTGGCTGGTTATTGCATCACTTTTGATAAAATATTTGATAAAGATGTTCGAATTAAACGTTAATATTAATTAAATGACAAATTTCTCAACAATTAGACCAAAGTAAAGCATTTTTTAAACATAAAAGATGCTCAGGTAGGCAAATTTCCATCACCATGTTTCAAATTCAGGAAGGGGTAAGGAAATTCGACTTCTTACCTAAAAAAGTTAGCGTAAGTCACTAAGTGCAAGATTGAATACACACAAAGATCTCGTGCAGAAAGTTGGGAAAATTTCGAAATATTTCCTCAATCATGCCCTCTTGAGATTATATTTCGACTATATTTCGTGTACAATGATATACCTATCATTAATGATTATGATCAGGAGAGGTGGCTCAGGGCATCAACTGATATCACTGCAGTACCTCTGATAGGGAGATCCCGGGGTTCGAGTCCCGACGGTAGCAGGATTTTCGATACTAGCCAGATAGCTAGGTCGTGTTCTGTCGCTGTCTGGAGGATAATTCAAGCGGCCGGCTGCTCTGATCATTAGTTTTCCGTGGTTTCTCCGATCAACACAAGGTGAATGACGGAGCAGTACCCTGAAAAAAGGGGCCACGGATCGCGTGCGATCTTTCCTTCTATTCCTAGTCCTATTTTACCCATTGCACACTTACACTTACGTGCACCACTACATACAGGGAGACCGGTCGGGAACTTACAGCTTGTCCTGGCTGGGAGGTACCCCACTGATAGGAGACACCTGATTGCGAAAAACCTCGCTAGCCGACGGTAGGTCACCACTGAAACTCGCCAGTGGGGCATGGTCACCACCACCTCCCGAGCAAAAACATGCACTACATTTACGGAATTAATGGACTTAGCAGATGACGCGCCCGGAATCACTAATAATGAATCAATCGTGGATGATTTTGATTTGCTTTAACTTTTGTTTGTAGTTTGGAATCTTTGACTGACTGTTTTATTGGAGTTTGTATTGTAACATAATACGAATAAGATTGTTTATGAGACTGACCTTCACAATTTCTCTCCGTTGAAGAAATATTCAGCATGCGAGAATTCTGTCGATGTCTGTTGACATGTACTCGGGCCGACGGAATCATCACAAGGAAGATGTCGACACCCGATAAGGGCTGCCGCTTCAGCGACGTATCTAACGAGAACGGTGGGCGGCTCCAAGGCCATTTGTGTCTCCGTCATAACGAGGATTCGTTGCCGCTGAGCGCTCTACAGACGCCTCGGCCCGCCTCCGCGCGTCACCCCCCCCCCCAGCGAACGCCTCTGCTCGTCTTCGCCCGCCTCCACGTCTCGCATACACGTGCTGCGATTGAAAACACAGGGCAGGATATGTTTCTCATGCGTCTCTAGGGAATTCAATCTCACGTTCAGAGAAAAGAAAATACGTGGATGGCTTTATCAGATTCGCACGTTAGAAAAATATTTTCTGTTGGATAATTCGCGGAATAGGTTGATAGTTGTTGATCCCTTGTTTATTTCATTTTCCATACCGATAAAAAAATGCGTCTCGTAGATTGAAAAAAATTAAGAAACTTCACTTTTCAATCCAATGATCTTTACGTATATCCTTTCTTCAACTGGTATAAATGGTTTGTTTTAACATTTAAGAAAAATGGTGTCCAACTAAATTTGACCTGCGCTATTTTATAAGCACACTTAGATTATTTATGCGAAAAAAATGAAGGAAAAAAATGGTGGCAATTTCCAAGAAAATTTTGAATGTCTTTGGAGCTTAATGTAAAGTACTCCCCAAAATTAATATCTGTTTGAAATTCAAGGGACTGTGACATTACCCAGACCGACTATGGAATATCGAAGTTGTTAAAAATCGTGTGTACGGTTGAGGCGCTAGCTGTGGTCAGAGGAAGGATTTTTGCCGAAAACCACTTTTTGGGCATCAAGATCCCACAAAACGTGAATTCTGTTTACAAAACGTATTAGGGAATGTAATTTACTCAGAGAAGCAGGAAAAACTCCCTTTTTGGTATGAGAGACCAACAATAATTTTCTGCCAAAAAATCGGCACTTTATGTTGCAGCATAACAATACAATCTATATATTACGCTAGTACACGAGATAGGAAAAATTTGTATTTCTATTATGCAAGTTCACAATAAAAAAATTTTAAACATAATAGATTTGGCTAGCTCGTCTTTCACCGGGAGTAGAAAGTTATGAAAAAGAATGTTTAGAAATACTTTTTTGCAAATATCTTTTTGTTTCATTTGTTTTATTTAGATTAAATTATAGTGAATGTAATATAATAATAATAATAATAATATAATAATAATAATATAATAATAATAATATAATAATAATAATAATAATAATAATAATAATAATAATAATAATTCATTACTGCAAATTAGCGTACGCTCGGCGGCGGAGAAACAGAATAAAAATATAAAAATTAAAAGAAACAATTCATACAAATTAAAAAAATAAACGTGTATATAATACAATAAAAAACAAATACATTCAACAAAAAATAAAATGAAAACATAAATAGACAAGTATAAAGAATAGATAAAATGTCTCTCTTCTCCGTACTCCTCCTTTCACTCCATTTCCCTTCGGTACCCAGTCAAAGTCGTAACAATGTATTTGAGTTGGAAGGGCATTACAGAAATTGGCAGTGTTTCACCGCAGAAGATACGTTGAAGTTTCCCAAGAACACTGTTTTTTCTAGATTCTTAAGATCATTCTAGAAAGAGAAGCGTAAAACCAGTATCAATCAGTTGAACTTGTTGAAATCGAGTGAGCTATTGATCTCATCTGCGGTTTCCTTTGATCATACACACACACACACACACACACACACACACACACACACATTAAAACGCGTTTTAGGTCCTTATACCATAAAACCACATTTTTTGTGAATTCACTTCAGTTGTTCAGAAAAAATTCAGGCAAAACTCGTTCCTTACAAATAGATTGAGATGGACCGAATGACAACTCACCTGCCCCGAATTGTGGACAGGAAGAGTTCTTTACTGTAGCGGATAGACATGCGCACACATAGACACACGGGTACAACCGAGAAAGTAAATACTTGGATTTCTCCTATGCAAGTTAATAATAAAAATAAAGTTTAAGCATATTCAGTTTTCTGTCTCATCCATCCACACGGACGCGGACGCAAGAGCTCTGCATCTGAAAAATCCAGTTGGCCGTCGCTCAAGGCCTGCAAACTGTGAACGTTCGGAGTAAGAGAGGAAGGTATTTGCCGCACGCGCGGCGATTGTGAATTCGGATGCGTCGATGGCCGTGGGTCGGCGCCCAGGCGTTGGGTATGGTCGCTAGCTTTCAAAAGTTGTTGAAAATTCAGATGTCTTTCGAACTCATTGAACTTCTACTCCATCACTTTCGCCGTTCATTCTCCAAGTAACCTTGTAATGAAATTAGCTGTGGGAATGTGATGACGGTAACATTCAGATAAGGGAACGCAGTCCCAGGTGAGGGATTTCGGTGTCAGCAGCGCGCGCGGTGGTGGAGCGAACATGATTGGTCGCCGCTCCCGAACGGTCTCAGCGCTCGACCGGAGGCAGCCGCCTGCAAAACGCGCTCGAACGTTCACTGCTAGGCGGCGAATGGCCGGCGAATGCGGGCGTTGTTTTTCCACACAATGCAGAGCTCTAACGGCCACACGCTCACACGCAGGTTCCTCGAATACTATCCCTTGATGTGGAAGGCCGTCTTGGTACAAAAAACTTACCGTTTTTTTGATAGTGCGTTAAACGAGACGCCACTAAATCCAAATCCAAGTAAGAGGCGGAGAGGGAATATGTTGCGCTAACACCAACAGACCACATAACCTTTTGAAATACTGTATTGGGCGATGAAAGATGCAATTTGGAGAATTGAAAAACATGTCATTGCTTTTTTTGAGAATTCATCTAGGTTCTTACAACGACACGGTTATTCTTTACATAATATATAAAATCAAAATTGAATAGAGTACACGCCGAAGCTTAGTTATTGAACAGTATTCTTTCAATATCTGTCAGAGGCAAACGCAATTTCAGTTCGGCATTATGCTGTAAGTAAGACGAGCCAAAAGGCCATTCCATCTCTGTAATATACTTATCTCGTCTAAAAAGGCGCCTCTGGGCTCTGAATGAGCTCCCACTCTCCCTTGATCCTTCCCCTTACGTTATCCGCTCTCGCGGGGCCCACTCAGCGAGCGCCCCGACTTCCGGCTGCCTTCGCGCTCCGCTCCCTCCTGTCTCCCGCGCCCTACTCCACCCCAAGCGGCCCGCTCCTGGCCAGCCCCGCCCCGCCCCGCCCTGCCCTGCCCTGCCCTGCCCCGCCCCGCCCCGCCCCGCCCCGCCCCGCCCCGCCCCTCCCCGCCCCGCCCCGCCCTGCCCTGCCCCGCCCCGCCGCGCCCCTCCCCGCTCCGCCCCGTATCACACCACTCCTATCCGCTCCGCCCAGTTCCGTCTCGCTTCTCACCGTTCCTGCTCGCTTCTCACCGCTCCTGCTCGCTCCGACCCGCTCCGCTCCGACGCGCTCGATGTCACTCGACCCCGCTCCGGCCTGCCGGCGGAGAATTGGCCGAGCCCACCGGCTGGCGAGGACGAGGCTCTTCCTCCCCAGTCCGCCTCGCCCCGCGAAGGAAATACAGACGTATCTTAATATGTTAAACGTCCCGACGAGAGACAAGCCAGAATGAAAATCCCACTGGCATAAATCTGTGAGGTTTGGCCTCAACATAACTTTGTTGGTTCTCTTCGGTCCCCATATTATCGAAATGGTTCCTTTGTTGTAGAGGGTTCAAGATGAAGTTTTGAAAGTTGGATTGGGACCAACATTATTTCATACGCGGTATATATACATAGAATATTTTTAAATTATCTAAAAGAATGTTTTAAATTGGAATTATTACATTAGATGTGAAATGTCCATATGTATACATCAGCAATAACTATTCTCACAAAGATTTTTCGTTTTTCTGAAATGATTACAGAAGTAAAATTATTGCGTCATATTTCATTGTCGTACTACTTTATTTTAACATGAATATTCTTGAATTAATTTGTTCATCACTCAAATTAATTTCCAAATTTTCCATTTCAAATACTGTACAGGTTCTAAATTGTGATAACCTCTGGCTGCACAGTGTATAATTATTTTAATCGATTATAATCATAGACGAAAAAATTCAATTGAATATTATGAATTGGGAAAAACTTCGTCAAATAATCCACTACAGAGAACAGATCCATTTGCATAATGTTTGATATAACCCCTCGTGAGAGTGTGTCTCTGCAGGTACTCGGCGAATGCTGGAGAAATACCGTAACAAACGGGCCACCGACCACGCTCGATATTTCTTTCATCTTGTATCCTCCTCTCTCCTTCCACAGACACACACTTCGATTCACTACACTATCACACATGTCGGAATTCAGACAAGAGCAAGTTTGAATCGGGACGGTATGCGTCTGTGGCGATACCTGGAAGAGGACAACTCCGCAAGCCTCTATGTAAATAGGCGTCGAATCACACGCTCGAGGGGGTGGATCCCTTCCACAACCAGATATATACAATGCCCTACACGTACGGAACTTATGATCATAGACGTTGACGCGCCCGGAAACACAAAATAATGAAATGAATGAATGAATGAATCAATCAATCAATCAATCAATCAATCCCACGGGTGCTCTGAAGTAGTGTGAGTGAGCTACCTACTTAGTCTCTCACGTCCATTGAGAACTCAAATGAGGTTATTTATTTATTTATTTATTTATTTTTATTTATTTTACGTCAAAAAACAGTTAAAACTGCGTATGACGTGCTATGGGGAAAAGTGAATTGTGTGCACATTTTCAAAATTCTGTGATCCCTACACTAAATCATATACTACTTAAATTTTGAAAACAGAAAAAAAAGAAACAAAAAAATGATTTCAAACAAAAAAATGATTTCATAAATTGAATTCTCAAAAAACGCCGTTTTCTCTGTTATATTATTTCGTGGGGGTCTCTTTATAATGACTATTTTTAGTCACATTAAGGGTTTTTACCCAGCTGAATTTTCATTCTCTCAGAAATGAGTAACGCATCTTAAATTATTCTATATTCTCCAAACACAGGTATCGAGCTTCGAAAACCTGTTCAGAGAGGCAACAAAAAGAGAACAAAACGTTAAAACATAACGAAACAAAACGAAAATCAAACATCGCCTACCTGGTTTAAGTATTCAGGTTTATCAGAGCAATTGTTTGCTTATGCATCGAACCATTAGTTATTAAAGTGATGTTTGTTTGAGAAGGCAATGTGGGTAGGTGGGCCTGTTTCCTTTATGAGGGGAAAAATTGAAACGTGGACATCGTTCAAAACCAATTTGTAACTATTAAAAACTAATTTGTAACCAGTTTGTTTCAATTGCCACCACCCTCTCACTTTATTCGAGAGGCAAATGGTTGTGAAACTTCTTTGAACACATCCTAATTTATAACACATGTAAAATCGGTAATTTTAGATGAAACAGCTCCAATCAATAAAAGCCATGTCATCTTGTATCAGTACTAAATTACAGAAACAATGATAACTTGATCTTTGATATTAAAGTGCGCTATTCGAAAAATGACTTATGGGTTACCGGGTTTTTACGTGTAAGGAAATTTGTATGACACACACATCCAAATATTACATTCTTACATTTATAAATAGTATGATTATGTGGTATTAAAGATAAAATGCCTGTTTTCACTAATCGATTATGGTATTCTTGGGACTACTAAAAACGGAGAGAGCCGTAAAATGCGATTACTGTGTTACGAATTTTCAGATTTTTTCTACATTAGCCGGTCAGTTTTTATTTTAAGGTCAAAAGACTTGATGCAAAATGCAAATAAGCTTCTATAATAAATAGAGATTTATTGTAAGCATCCAAATCTTTAATAACTACAGGTAAATTTAGGTTAACAGTTGTCACAAGATTACCCCACCTTGTGGTGGCTACGTTCTGACAAGTTTTATTTCGCTCTCAAATGTACGAAAAATTAGTGTCAAACTGTTAACAAACATAATGTTTGTTTAGAAATAGTGTACAATGTTGTTTTGCCATATAGGGACCCTTTGATGAAAAAAATATTAAAAATTATTGAGATTCGCTTTGGCGTGGTCTCAAGTTTGCATTTTGGTTGTGGTACACCCGTGTGGACAATTCGATTTCGGATCTTATTTTGGAGATTTAATGCAGATCTTTGATCCTGAACAACTCTCGGTTCGCCAGTGGCTCGGGAAAGTCAGTGGTGTACAAGATTTCAATCTTGGAGTATAATATTGCATCCGAGTGGGCTGGCCATATCCAATGCATTTCCGTTCGTTGCATTACGCTCATCATAAATCCATGGGATATGATGACAGTCACTTTTCCGTGGAAAACTGTCTCCTCCAAGTTTTCACCACAACATCGTTCACTTTGAAAGCATCTGTTCCATGTTTATTAGAGTTGTTGCTGGTATGCGGGAGACCCAATTGGGATGGAGCAGCTTGTGCCAATGACCCTTTCGGCCAGTTCATGCTGTCGTCAGAACTGTGAAAAAAATCGTAACTTCTGACTTCCTACATTTACATACGGGAAGACTTCTTAAGGATGGTCTAGGAAGCTCTGCTGGAGGATTGAGAACTCCGTATGTTAGGTTCACACACCCTAACGTTTACGTTATTACTCACACCCTAAACATTTTCTTCATGAAAGCCAAACCATTAACAATTAAGAATAATTACCTGTAATAACTTGTTGTACGAGTTTGTTTGCTGTGTTATACACACATATTGGAAATCACGTGAAGAGGGCAAAAGAAGGTTTTAACAAGTTTGCCTCTAGCGTACACAATAGCTGGCCGAAGCTTCAGGTGACAGTCCCTTGGTGGCGTGGCATTTCAGGCAAGCCGTACCGCTTTCCCGGACTCATAGATAAGTGGCGAGATTACAAATATTATAATTCACCATGTGTCATATTATCTCCTGCAATAACAAAGTAAATTTACTATGTAAAATATTTTTTTAAGTTTCTCCTTATTTAAGAAAATAGAATTAGACTTGCAACTCCCGATTTCAAATTATTTCATATTTTGCATTTATATGCGACAAAGTAGAAGGAAAGTGGAAGTTCGAAGCAGAGTAGTGTATTTTATGGAATTCAAATTTTAAAAACTTAATTTAGTGTGACCGCAGAGCAAATTTAAAAGTATAATTTCCATTCAGTTATATTCATATCCAAAAGCTGTTTGCATCATTATCATCGCGACGGTATGTAAGAACTTCACATTTCTTCACACGTTTTCAGTACACTTCAGTACACACTTTTACAGTATACTTCAGTACATCCTTTTACAGTAAAGGCAAATACGGTGGGCCTCCGGCAGTGAAATGTCATCCCTCGCTACCTCAGTGTAAAAAGCTTCGTGCTATCACGCAAATGACAAAGTAGTGCGGTGATGTGTCGTGATGTGGCTGTTGATAACGTCGATAGGAAATCACAAAGAGTCCGCCAACGCGACACGGGAGGCTCCGCGAAGGGTAGCACGGTGCGAGGCCACACGAGGGGCGGAGCGTGGCGGCGCAGAGCGTGGCAGGGCAGGGCGGGGCGGCGTGTGGCGGGAAGGGGGCGTGGTGCTGAGTGAGCACCTTCCGCCTCTCAGGAGCGCTCCTGGGGCGAAGGCCGTGGCAGCAAGCCTCATCAGCCAACCTGCCCGCCGACACGCTTGCTATCGACCCCCTGAGACGCGCTGGCCCCGTTCCGGCGCATTGCGTTGTGTTGCGGCGCAGGCGGTGGTGGGCGGCAGGCACAGGGCGCCGGGGGTGGCCGTGGCTCTTCCTGGCAGCGCCTCAGCTCCCCCGTGCCCAGGCGACACCCCCCCCGCCGACGCTAACCTCTGGCAGCCCCCGCGCCTCTCGAGCCTCTCGAGCGCGATGCCGCGGCGGCCGCCACTTCCCGCTCATTTCTCTCATTTCTCAGCCCACCGCCGGTTGGCGCTCTCCCGCGCTCCCCTCCAAGTTGCCTCGATTGCCTCCTTGTTAGGACCGTAACTACAACCGTCGCAACTAGGGCAAGGACCCTTGACGTGGAGATTTTTTTATATTGGAGATAATATTTTGTTTAAATTTAACATTGCTAATAATAGTGTGGGCATTTTCAGTTTTAAATCTATTCACTTTTTAATACGATTAAACATAAATAGTATATAATAGTACTCATAGGCATATTTATCAAAAAAGTCGATTTAAGTGAATAAAGTTTCTTTAATTTATAAATATTGATAAATTACAACTCAAAAAAGTGGTCAGGTTAAGAAAATTATAAATTGAAAAGCCTTATCATCTGTTGTCCGAGGCCCCCAAATCAGTAGTTACGACCCCGTCTGCATCTTATGTTTTCTCCATCTCATATTTTTGCTTTAAACTCTCCACATCTCTATATCAACTTCCTTCTTTTTTCTTTCCTTCCCTTAAGTAATACATTTTTCATATTTTTTTTCTTTTTCATGCGAGTGTATTGTCCACTCCCTTTTCTTACACGTGATCTTTAAGCTCTTAGCTTTTCGCGCCGTCCAAGTTTCCGAAGTTCCTTTCCGCCTCCGCTGATCGTTTCTTGTCGGTGCCTTTCCCTTTCTTTCCGCCTTGTTTCTGCATCTGCCCCTCCCTCCGCTAATGGGCGTTCTGCTCCTGGGCGCCCTCTGGATCCCCTGCGCGGCGTCGGAAATGTTTCCCCTGTTAGCGCGCGCGGAAAGGTTCTCCCTTCCAGGCAGTTTTCTTCGCAGCTTGTTTGCGTGAGCGCTGGGGCGCAGGCCCCGCCGCCGCCCCTGCCGCCCTAGCCGCCTCGCCGCGTCCCTGCCCCGCGGCCACCGGCGTCGTAGTCGCCGTCGGCTCGCCGAACACTCCGCTCCGTATTTGTTCTCGCGACGCTTGTTTCTGCGCGTTGCCCCGCGCCCACCTTTCCTCTCTTGTTGATGTTGCTTGCGTCACTCAGTGCCGTGCATCCGATCGCGACCCATCGTGACCCGTCGCCGTCCGTTGCCGCACGTTGGCCCTCGTTGCTGACTGCCACACACGTCAGAGCCAATTCTCGAATCTCCGAGTTATGGAAGAAAGTGACATCCTATAAGCATGCGCAATTGCAGTTTGGGTAACGGTACAATAGAAATCGAAATGCTCTCAAATGAAATGGCATGAGGAGGAAAATGGGTGATGACAACCTGTTGCTTTATAATATTTTAAAATCTCAACCCTTCTGGGCTACAAATAAAAGATTATCCAATACACTGTCACATGCATCTTCTAATGTAGCAATCCAAGATGTTGTCTGGACTATAGAAGTCTCAGCAAGCTACGGAGTTCTTACGAATACGATCCTGATTTGACTTTCGCATGCATGTCTTTCGCCACAATTATTTCCCGAGGAGATTTGAAAATTCACAGGACATAACAAATCTTATTAGTGTAGTCGTATTCAAGTTTAGGAGTAAATAAGATATATTTTCGCATATTGAATTATGATAAATACAGCATGACTTGTAATATCATAATATAAACCTCACATTAATACAGGTGTTTGAGAATGAATCTTACAAATTGCTAGGGCAATTAGCGAGTCGAAAACGATCACCTTTTGCCAAATAACATTTAGTGGAAAATTTCCCATACCGGGGTTACAAATGTGACATTTTGTCTGTATTTTTAGGCAACTACAATACTACTATACAAAGACGTTCGACAGATCACATCACCGTCAAGGAGATTTCATGTACCTGCAGAACATCTGTGCATATGGGTTTGCCTAACAGAGGCAAATGTGACATTAAGATATGTTTATTTCTCACTTCATGTTCATTGGGGGAAACGGTATCATTTTCGACCTCTCTAGAAGTTTGTAAAATTTATCATTATTTACGTATATTTCCGTCTAAAACAGTTCGTTGAGAATATTCCACGTGCCATTGTACGTTATTTAGCTCTGTATGTAAATCGCGTGCATAAACAGCTGCAGTTTCGGGATCGTGCTGGTGATTTTTATTATTTGGAGGTTTTTCAAAGTAAAGTACATAATACTCTACTCAATTGCAAAAGTGCCATTTTAAGAAAGAGAAATGACAACACTTAGGATTTTCTTGGGCATTTCGCTGAGAGTTGCTGAGATTCGCCGAGAAATTGAAATTAAATTGCTAATATATAATTAATTCATTCAAAATAGTGTTTTGAAGCATGCATGATAATAGTGAATTAGAGCGCCGCGAAATAGGAGGGCGGGAGAGCTCTCTTTATTTGCTTAGGCCAGAGGGCCAAAATCTCGTCCCTTTTCTGCGCGTTCTAGCGCATCCCTTTGTCAAAAATTGAAGTGAATATGTGCAGTAATAGTAGGATATGTTTACTTTTATTATACACACTAGTGTAAATATATACAGATTTATAGATATAAAAGAAAAAACTGAAAACTGAAACGTTGTTAGTTCTTTTTTTATTTTTATTTTCGAAGTAAAAAAGTGCATTCTCGATATTGCAGACACGTAGAACTGGCGAGAAAACTCTTTCGGATTTTCTGTGGATTCGACCCTTTTAAACGCCGCATGACCGAGCTATATTTGTGGCGAAAGGAAGTTCAGGAATGCCGAGAAATATAGTAAATGCGCTATTGAAATGCGATTAGATTTTGCGTCGTGAATTTTAGTGTGTGGTCTGTACGTCTGGCGTGGACGTAAAATTCCTCAGTGCCGAGATGCTGTTATTCTTCATGCGGGGACAAAAGATTTTCAGAGAAGCAATACGATCATGGTCACGGTTTTCAATATTTCCAATCCACAGAATGGGACAAATATTCTGCATTAAGAATTCTGTTAAGCATTGTACTGTTGCAAAAAATATTTGTGGTAGCAATACATAAAGTCGAGGGATTTTGTAATGAGTTCATTTCCGTGAATATTAAGGTATGACACAGATTGTGGGTTGCTATTTTCTAACTTCAGAACCGCATCTAACCTTGCTAATTGACGTATCAAATTAAGAAAGATATTTCAAGTTGGTTGTATGTAAGCCACTTCAGTTTCAGTTTAAAAATACTTCCATGGAGAAACGAAATAATTGCTACGTTTAAAATTATGATAATCGTGTCACTCCTATGATGATACTCACAAAACAAGATAGAGTAGAACACCTAAAATATATAAACCTCTAGTTCTGCAAGAATGTATCGTGGAATTAAGAATTAATACATGATACGTATTATTGAGAACTATCATACGTCGACGAAAATAATGTTGAAAGAAACGTGATATTTAACTTAAATGTGGTATTAAAGTAATGTAATTCTGTAGAGATAAGATTCGAAAAACTACTCTATTGAAATTCTACACAGCTATAAGTGTCTTGCGGACTTCACGGAAAATATTTCTGAAAGCCTGTAGCAGAGTACAGACACCTAGAAATGAGATTTTTGAGGTAAATCATATAAGAAGCATAACAATAAGATATACATTTGAAACGAAAACATCCTGGAGAACCAAGGAATTTGCAATTTCAACAAATACTCGAAGAATTGAGTAACGAAGAAAATACCGTGTAACGAGAATGCCAAATGATCGTTTTCTAAAGCTTCGGAATAAAGGCCCAATTGGAAAGTTTTTTTTTATTTTACTTTAACACTATATGGAATAATTCAAAGTATTCTAATATTATTCTGGAGGTGTGATCCAACTCCCAAGATATTAACGTTTCAGTAATTCCCTTTTCACTGAGCAGAAACATTTATTTTCAGAGCTTTCATTTAAAATACAACTAAAAAACTATGGTATGTGCACGATAAAATGGCTTGCATTGTGTATAACTGGTGCAAAACCAAGACGGTTTCTGCAAACAAGGCGACGGAACGGAAGAAAGCGACAACATAAGACATCGGATTCTAAAAGAAGATTTTAAATTGCAACAGCTTTCGAGTCATGTGGGCTCTCAAACTGTATTGCTGATAAGACAAGGATTCAAGATGTTGCTGGAAGTTTCCGCACAGAAAAAATGACATTAAATGTTGAATTTTAAGAACAACAGCCCTTTCGTCATAAAATAAAGAAAGGCATAAAATATGCTCGTATTCTTTCTTATTTCTCGAAACCTCTTTTATCCGAATCATCTCTTTTATAAACAATACTTTTGTTCGTATATCTATATCAGAAACATTACCCTTTAAAGTGTGTTCCCTACAGTTTCATATACACACCCTCAAGCCTGTTCACTCACGTGAGTAAATCAAGCGCACACCAGATTGATAATGATGTGTCATTCTTATTAATGAACTTAGGTGAGGAAGCAGCTTTTCGGTATTGTGACCTCCCTTTTCCCGTAAGATGATCCCAGTGGTGTTTTGCCGTTGCCACTGTGTGTAATGGTGGTAGTGATCATGAGAGAGAGGATTATTTAGATGGAATTGAGGGTGATAACCACCATGCCTTATGCGAGACTCGAACCGTCAGAGTACGGCTCCGCGGTCTTGGACAAAGCTCCCAAGCAAGTGCCCCACCGAGGCTGGCAGAACACAATTATCTTAATTTAAGTTGTAGTAGGTACGTGTAGAAAGTGCTGCGCGACGCGAAGATGTTCTTCGAAGATACACCTTTATTTATAGGACTGTTTATGAGT
Organism: Teleogryllus occipitalis; assembly: GCA_011170035.1. Classification (NCBI taxonomy): domain Eukaryota; kingdom Metazoa; phylum Arthropoda; class Insecta; order Orthoptera; family Gryllidae; genus Teleogryllus; species Teleogryllus occipitalis. Next base: position 48,470 of record BLKR01009440.1, on the reverse strand, counting down.
TAATATAACACTATGAATTACGATGTGTCCCACACCCTAATCCTGAAACATTTTTAACTATTAATCAATCACTCAATGGTACCTTATTTTACGTGACGAGGCTCAGGCCTCCAGTTCAGCCATGCTCTCCCGCCTGACCACGCGAATTTTTCTGCGCCCCTTTCGTCATCTAGCGGTGAAAGAAGTTATCCCTCAGACGCCGAAACAGGCAATTTAAATTTAGCTCAGAGATATTTTACACGCAGTAAGTCTACTACATGGGGCAACCGGCTTTGCTTCTCCAAAGGCGGCGTACGAAGGATTTTTTCGCCCTTAAAACTCCATGGCATTGATCAGGTTTCAACCTGCGACTATTTCGGTGTAAAATAACTTAATGACTAATTACTTAAATAAATATGAAAAATTGCTCTTTCGAAATTTTGAGTGTTGATTTCTGAATAAGTTATCATTTTGTTGAATTCGAAACTTGAGACGCACTTTTGGATCCATTCTTTCGTAAGGGGGCAGTTAGCGGGGCGCGGGTGGGCACTCTGCCGGGGAAGGACTGCTGGGCTGGGCTGGGCTGGGCGCGGGGCGCGGGCCGCGGCGTTGCTGCCGTCGTTAGCGAGAGTGACGCGTCGCCCACCTCGCAGCCTCCCTGCCGCGTCCTGATTGAAGTGCCGCCTTATTACATTTGCATTTAATCGTGAAATGGTTCTTGTGATCGCGTTTTAAGAGCAGCCACAGAAAGTTAGCGGTGGCGTTTTTTTTATATTTCACATCTTTAAAATTATCGCACTTATATTTCATTAAACGCTAATTGGAAATAATGTTTTTCGCTGTACTTTTGATGTTTTAACTCGACCACACAGGTTGTGACCATCCTTCCCTGCTGCGAGTAATGCGATTTAAAAAGCGACGATGTTTCATTTTGGAGTAATCCTTTCCCTGCGGCATCTTTCCTCGTTTGAGGCTGTCCGTATTCGTCATAATTTACGTGGAAAAATATTTTAACTTTTTTCTTCCTCCGCTTTTTCGTGAGCTGGTGGCAAAGTGGAAGCTCTTTCCTTAAGTCAGATTTATCAAAGCTGTAACTTTTCTATTGCACATTTTTAGTTCATTGTTGGGATTAGATCGTTTTATGCTTTTAGTGCATTATTTGCGTGTCACGAGAATTAAACATAATTGAACATAACATATTACAGGCATCAGAATTATAGTTAGTTTTGCGTTGTATCATTTTCGTTTCATACGCAAAATGAGATGAGGTGCGAACATTTTGAGATTTTATTACACAAAGTTATAATGAAATACGATCCCGAAATGTGCATGATATGCTAAGAAAGCTGAAAACTAGTCAAACATAAGAACGAATCTAACAACAAAATAAACTATAAAAACAGTAGACTTAGCAGAATTTTCAAAATGCAAGTTAGCTGGAAAGTTTGCAAGATGAAATTTGTGAATCGTGAAACTTACCTTTGAAATTGCTGTTTGTTCGTTTGACCACCCTGAAGATGTCTTCTCGACTCACATTTCAATTTTTTCGTCCATTTTCAATTATTTCGGTCGAAGTGAGACTTCAGGCTGGTAACCCATAAGTATACCGCATTTCTCACATTTCCATTATGCAGCTACATATCTCTTTCGCTTTTACATTTGTCGGTCGGTTATTAGATAAATTACAGTTTATTGCTTTCGTATTGTATGTGCTTCTTTCTTCGACTTAACCGACTCTGCTTTTCTCAGAGGTGTCTTCGTGTCCGTACCTCTTTGCCTGCTTTGCCTCTTTGCCACCCTCTCGGCACCTTCGTCCTTCGCCGTTGGTATCAACTCTCCGGTGGGCGTGTCGTGAGTTGGGCCTCGGCGCTCCCTGTCCTCTCCTCTCCTCTCCTCTTCCTCTCCCGGCGTCGCCAGACGGCGCCGCCGCGACACACCGCGCTGCCACGGACGACGCGACCATGTGAGGGCGGCGCAGTTTGTTTAAGCGGCGAGCGCCCCTTTTCGAAGTCCCCGCGGCGGCGGCACAAGGCGGCTCTGTGGGCGTTCCACGCCGCAGGCTCCTTGGAACCTTCCTCCCACTCCCCACAGCCCTGCACCTACGCCCCTGTCAGCTGGGTCCAACTCAGTCGCTGTCTGGAGGAGAATTCTAGCGGCCGGCTCCTCTGATCGCTAGTTTTCCTGGCTTCTCCGATCAACACCACGCGAATGCCGGAGCTGTACCCTAACAAACGGGCCACGGATCGCGTGCGATCTTTCCTTCCTCTTCCTTGTCATATCTTCACCCCTTACATACACACTTACACTAACTTGCACCACACTGCCATACATGCCGGGAGACCGGTTGGGGACTTAGCTTGTGTCGGCTGGGGTGGTGCCCTGCTGGTGGGAGGTACCTGGTTGGGAGAACCCCGATAGTGGACGGTAGGTCGGTACCGGATCTTGCCATTCAGCGGGGGAAGATCACCGTTACCGCATAAAAAACATGCACCAAACGTACGGGACTAATGATCACGGTAATGGACGCGCCCGGAATCACTAACAATCAATGACCAACGCCCCAACACGCCCCACCTCCCGCCGCCCTGCAACGCGGTCGTGCAGTCTCTGCTGCTGGCTCTGCAGCGAATTTGACCGGGAGGGTATAGTGTCCGACCCACGATAGAACCGGATTTTCGACACTAGCAACTCAGCTAGATCGAGTTCAGTCGCTCTCTAGATGATACTTTTAGCGGCCGTCAGTTTTCCATAGTTTCTCCGATCGAAACCGGGTGAATGTCGGAGCAGTTTCTTACCAAAAGGACCATGGACCCCGCGCGATCATTCCTTCCCCTTCTTTGTCCTATCCTCTCCCCTTACGTACATTACCTTTGCATGCACCACATTACCACAAATATCGGGCTTAGAGCTTGCCCCGGTGGAATAGATACTTTAAGGGGTGAATCAAGCCGTCGTGTTGGTCGGCGCCGGATCTCACCATCCATCATGGAGGAAAACCGTGACCTTCAGGCATAGAAACATTCACTACACAAAGGAATTATTGACCATAGTGATTGCAATGTTAGGAAACATCAATCAATCATCAATCAATCAATTAATCAATCATCTCATCGCGAATCATCTCTAGAGGCAACACGCTTGAGTAACAACCCACAACAAGACAATACCCTTGTCAAAGCACTCTTTGCTCTCAGTAGCGGTGAAACATCCATTATAACATACCATCAGTAATTCTGTTTACATCCGCAAAAGTCTTCAAATTGAATCATTAAGCAATTATTTCCATCACATTATAGAAAAAGAAGACGCGTTGATGTTACTAAATATTTTTCGGTGTTTCCTTTATCTCTTAAACTAAGAAATTTAATTCGCTCTGACAAATCACAACACCAATACTGTGTTGACTAGCATGTGAAACATTTTCATTACAGTGCAACTTCCTAGAAATATGATTTAAACACATATTATAGCTTACATACTGTGACAGACATACAGTGTGTTTGTGCTTGAATTAGCCGTGTTTTAATCCTTATAAATTAAAATCTTAAAAATATCTGTCCAGAAATATGTTTCGTAAAAATATTTAAGTCTGGTAAAGAAATTGGAAGGTATACTTAACGGCCTGACATTTTGACTGTCAATGAACAAGCGTATGATATAATGTATAATGTGTAAGAACAAAAAGTAAATGTGGGTTGTACCGTGGTGTTTGACAAGTGTGAATTGCCTTTGTCAGCCGCCGCTGAAGCGGGCTCATGAAGAGCGGAATGCAGGTCACCGTTTCGAGCCGTCTGCCGGGCATCCGTTGCCTGTTGCCGTGCTGCCGCGGAGCGTGTTACTTCATTACGCGGGAGGGAGCGGGAGAGGGGCCGGGGAGGAAGGCGCTGGATCGGATTACCCGTCACCTGGGCGACGCCCCCTCACACTGCCCGTCTCCCCCCTCACACCGCCCGTTGCCTGTTGCCCAGCCCACTCGCTCGCTCGCTCGCTCGCTCGCCTTGCTTCTGCCTTCCGCCGCCGGACGCACGTCTCTCTGGCCAGCTTCCCACACGCACCACGTATATGATGTGCTAGATGTCGCCGGTGGTGGTCGGGTTAGTGTTAGGCCAGCTGCAATGGCTTATTGAGAACACCCGTCACCTCCGCAGCGTCTCTGACCTGGCGGTTCTAGAGTTCGAAACCCATTTTACTCTTTCAACAGCGGGGAACGTAGCTGGGTCATATTCAGCCATTGTCTGGAGGAGAATTGTGGTGGCGGGTTGGTCAGATCGGTCGCTTTCCGTGGTTTCTCCGATGAACACGAGGCAAATGCCGAAGCAGGACCCCAATAAACAGACCACGGAGTGCATGAGATTTTCCTTTCCTCATCCTTGAGGTCTCCTTTCCCCTTACACTCACAGTTATACCTACCTGCATGCATCAAACTAATACACATGTCGAGACAGCAGTCGGGAGTTTAAAGTTTATCCAGCTGGTGCGGTACCCCTCTGGAAGAGATACATGGAAAGGGAAAATCTGCGAACCGACGTGTAAGTCGGCGTCGGTTCCAGAGGGGAATATGCGATTTGCTTACGTAACTAATAACTATAGTAGTTGATGCACCCAGAAACGCTAAATATTCATTCACTCTACTTGTTAGGTGAAACGAGTTAAATAAAAAATAATGACTTTATTTATGTGGCGAGACTCGGGCCATCAGGCCCGCTCTTCCGCCTAACCACGTAATACATAAATTTATAGATACGAATTTAGATACATTTAGTAAATAAAAACAAATAAATAATAATATTTAGTAACAAGTAAATAATTCAGCGTACATATGTCATGCCCCTGGGCTCACAAACGCGACAAGAATACAACGTCCCAGCATTTGCCTTAAGCGACCGGGGAAAACCAGGGAAAACAAAGGCAGTGTGCATGCTCTTCAATATTGAGCAACAAAATATATTTAAGATAATTTTAAAAACAAACATTACTGACTCTGGATAACTCTAAAGGCGTGCCCGAATATAAATTCTGAGAGATATTAATTTAGTAATACGTATCAAATGTTAACAAAAAGTCTCAAATACATTCATGAGTCATAAGAAACAATATGAGAATGCACACAACCACCCGGCCAGGACGACGGCTTAGGGCCGATTTTAGGTTTCAATATCATGTACTAAGGGAAAAGACGCATTCAGTCAGAGCCATGACAAAATTAAACAATAATGAAGTAGACGTTACTAGAACATAATACAAAAAACCTTCTAACCCTATAATAGACTTAATTTAGACTAATTATACTATTGTTAACTAAATTAAGAACTAACTTAAGAAAACAAAGAAAAGAACAAAACTGTTTAAAAAGCCCACACTGTCAAAAGGATTACATTTAACTTACAATTTTGAGCTCACTTAAAAACTAACTTAAGAAAATACAAGAAATGGAGGAAAACTGTTAAAAAAGCGATATAAAATATTACATTTACCTTACAATTTTAAACACATTTAGTACACACTTTCACATCATACAATATCAGCTCAGAAAAAGATCATTTAAATGTTTTTTGAATGATCGCAGTGTTTTACATTTCCTAACATTTCCTGGAAGGCTATTCCACTCTCTAGTCGTTGCTACTAAGTAAGATTTATTGTAAAAGTTAGTGTTGCTTTTAGGAATATTGCATAGCAAAGATTTCTCGAATCTTCTTGTTTTCAGGTAAGAAATTTTATGAGAGAGGTAAGTAGGTACACCCGTATTTAATAATTTGTAGAACAGGCACAAACTATGAAACATGCGTCGGTCTTTCAAGTTTAGTATGTTATTAGCTTTGAAGTATCCCGATATATGATCATACTTTCTGATATTATATTGAAACCTAACACATGCATTTTGAACTCTTTGGAGAGTGTCAGCAGTTGATTTCTTTATGTTGCCGTACACAATGTCACCGTAATCAAGCAGAGGGAGCAAGAGGGATTTTACTAGTAGTTCTTTGGTTTTTGGTGGAAGGCATTTGTAAGCACATTTAAGTGAGTACATTGAAGCATACACTTTGCGGCAAGTCTCCCGAACATGAGGTTCCCAATTTAGGAATTTATCAATCGTCAGACCGAGATTTTTAACTTCTGAGCATAGAGGAACAGTAGTGTTATCCAGTACGATATGAGGAATATTTAGATTTTTAAGTGCTTTATGGGACCAACAGGAGCCAATTATAATTGATTGAGATTTTAATGGATTTAGCTTAAGGCCATTTCTCACTGACCATTCATGTAAGGAGGCTAAATCTTGATTTGTTTTACTAATTAAATGAGCCACTTCAGAAGGTTTCCCACTGACGTAGATCTGTAAGTCATCTGCGTACATATGATGATTGCATCTTGATAGCACCGACGGTATATCATTTACATAGATAAGGAAGAAAAGTGGACCAAGTACGGAACCCTGTGGCACTCCACGTGAAACTGGTTTAGGTGACGAGAAAGTATTTTCTACAACTACGACCTGTTGTCTATTACTAAAATAACTTGAAATCCACGATAAGGTAGAATCAGAAAAACCGAGACATTTACATTTTGCCAGAAGCACGTCATGGTCTACTGAATCAAAGGCCTTGCTAAAATCTAAAAGCGTTAGCGTTGTTATATTGCCTTCATCCAGAGATTGACGAATGTCTTCGGTGACTCGTAGCAAAGCCGTTTGCGTACTTCTACCTTCCCTAAAACCAGATTGAAAATTATTGAGAATATCATTTATGGCGAGATACTTGTTTATTTGTTGACGTACAACTTTTTCGAGGACTTTGGATAATGTTGGTAATATGCTGATAGGTCGATAATCACAAAGATTTAACGAATTTAAACATTTCGGGAGGGGACGAATGTAAGCTAGTTTCCACAATTGGGGAAAATATCCGGTTGTTAAAGAAAAGTTTATTATGTGAGTAAGCGCTGGAAGAGCGTCTTTTAAAACCAATTTTAATTGCTTTGCTGTTATATCGTCCGAGCCTTTTGAATTTGATTTGAGTGCCTTCACTATTTTTTCGACTTCTTGGCAGACTTCTTGGCACGAGTTCGATGTTGAAATGAAATAACCTAAAATCTATCACAAACAGCTTTTATATTTTATACCGTCGGTGAAATTAGTATTGTCATTCGATCGCTCTACCAGAGAAATAGACGTAAATCTCCATGACAGCCCTAAAGATTCTAGCATAATAACAGCAACATCTAGATAGTGTGTTGAAAATGAAAAAAAGTGGCGCGCCGGTGCTGGTTGTCAGTTTACCTTCCCCTTTATTCCACGCGCGTCTACTTTACGGAATTGTGTCTTTTTTCCTTGCACTCTCGCAGTATCGCTTACACACTACTCCCGACCAGTGGTCAATATTTTTCTGTAATTTTCCTTCCTTCTTTCTCTACTGGTAATTCCTCCAATTATTTTCTTAACCTGTGTATTTCCTTCGCTGGTCTTTGGTTAATTTTCTGTAAATCCTTATATTTTTGGTCTTACCTATAAGATCTGTACCTCGGGACGCACTCTAACGATGAATGTAAACAACCACTGAAGTATGTAAAGCTTCTCTTTCATACATTCTTGACATTTTCATAGCATGATATTTCCCACACACTGCGTGTCCTATGGCCCATATTTATATAATATTTTATTCAATGGAAAGAACTGGATTCGTACAACATTCATTTATATTATGTCAATTTTCGATTTTTAATCGTTTTTATAAATGTAATCCTAATGTAATGTTTTAGTTATTTACCTGATCTAGGATGAGATTTTGAGAACCTGGGATCTTCTGTTTCTGAAAGTAAAGCAATTCAGACAAAATCTTCGAAGGATATATCATCTGTTGATTCTTTCAAATACAAAGTAACCGGTTTAACGACTGATCGTTGGGGCGCATTCGTCGATTAATGTAATGCTTTTATTAATAATTGAATCCGGTAATAGTATTTCTCGTGGAAAACCTGTTATCGTCTTTGGCGCTAAAATACTACTCTATTATACATGGTGATAGTAAACGGTTTCCTCATAGTACGTACTGAATGAAATATATGCAACGAATTTTTATTACAGCCTTCTGTAACTTTTACGAGAAGATACTATCACTCTCGATGAGAGTGTATTTGAATGAAGAGAGTGTTCTGAGATCTATCGGGAACGCGTGTCGTATGACTGAGTGCAAAAGGCGTGCGCAGCTCAAAACAAGGGGGGACAACATTTCTGCCCCCTGAATCCCCTTTACGATTAACTTTGTATTTGCATTGACATTTACCAGTAGGCCTACATAAATAAATCCTAGTAGAAAGGGAATACAATGAACTCGGTAATGATAGAATTAATATACACAATTCATTTTATGCTGAAACATTTCCCGGCGGCTAGACGATTTGGAGAGCTTCTCCGCCAAATATCTTTCATTTACACAAAACTATTTCAAAAAGGAGAAATTCGTGGAAATAAAATGTTTTAATCCGTAAGACTGCGGTGCCCCTTTCGAAATTTTGAGGGGTCACGGCCGCCCAGCCCAATCCCCCCGCTGTGTGCGCGCGCCTGTGACTGAATGGCTCTTCCCCCGTCAAGCATCAGCAATGCTAGAGAGTCTGCACTAAGAACGAGCTTCCGCTGCCCAAGACTGTGAAGTAACACAATTCGCCCGTTGAGCACCTACTAGGAGTGACACGCGAAAGGCATTCTAAACGTTCGGTAAATGCGGCCAGGCTCTTGGGGCCAGAGCGCGCACGGAGGGGCGGCCTTGCGGCGCCACGGGACTGGTGGGGACGCAGCGGGGCGGGGAGGCGCGGGGCGGGGAGGGGCGGATCTGGCTGTGTAGATGTGGGTCGAGCGGGGAGACATAGCAACGTAGGCCGCGACCGCCTGGAGCGGGGAAAAGCGGAGTGGAGCTGGACGGGGCGGAGGGAGTAAGGGCGATGCAGGACCGGAGAGCGGCGGCGAAGGGCGAGAAGCGGGGCAAAGCGGGGTGGAGCGGGACGGGACGGAGCGAGTAGGGGCGAGCGAGTAAGGGCGGGAAGCGGGGCAGGGCGGGAAGCGGGGTAGGGCGGGGCGCGGGCGGCGCGAGGGCGGCGGAGGGGCGCCCTCTCGTGGAGCTGGCTCTCAGGCGCTGATTGAAGCTGGAAGCCGTTCGATGTGCGGTGCGGTGCGGAGGCGTGGCGGGGGCGGGGCGGGGGCCGCGCGCGGCACGCGTCCCGTCCGCTGCAGCGGCCGCCGAGTGCGGCTTAACGCGCTGTCGCATAATGGAGCCCCGCGCGCGCCGGGCTCTTGCGCCGCCCAAGAGGTCGCGGGCGTTGCGAGGCTGCCTGCGCGCGGCCGACCCCGCCCCCGCTCCCCCGGCCCCCCGGCCACCAGGCCCCCCCGCCGGTTCGCCGACCCAGCGGCCGCCCGCCGCGCCCAAAGCCGCTTTGGAGCCGGCGCGACAGGCGCACGACGCGTTGAGCGCGGCTCTGCACTCCTGCCGTAAGCGGTTACGACGTCATTACCTTCGATCAGGGAAATGCGTTCGGGATGTCGAAATTCAACAACAATCCAGGTGGATGTATACATGCGGACAGTTCGCAAATTGTATTAATATGACAATTGTGGCCCTTAGCTATCTTAGCCGATGCAGCGGTAGCGAGGAACGTGAAATTAGGCGTTTTACCTGTTGATTTGAATGTGTAATTTACTTTTTACCACAATTTACTTTCGATATTTACCTAAATTCATTTTTTCATTGGCATTTATCGGTTTGACAACCTTACGGCTGCTGAGGCTCATGAATGATGATCTCATCTAATAGCAACAACGATGATGTGATGACCCGAAAATGACCATGGATTTAGACTAATGAGAGGCGGAAGAAACGGGAATCCGCCAAGAAACCTAGCGAGAACTTTTTGTTCATCTCAAATTCTACTTGGATTGATCGGACATCGAAACCAACCTCGATTAATATTGTGATGAACAAACTGTAAATATGGCAAAATCTTTTTGCAAGGTTTTTTTTATTTCCAGTGCGGAGTACTTCAATCAATCATTGGAAGTGCTTCAGATGAAGATAAAGCGATAACGTCATCGTATATACATTTGTGCATAGACGATTCTTTGGCCACTGATCACGAAAACTCGTTCTCATCGCCCTCAGTCGCCGTCGAACAGGAAACTGCCGCAAGCAACCAGGGTGGGGATGACTTATTGCTGTGCGGTGAGAACTTCCACCTAGCCCCCTTCCTGCGAAACTTGCTCTATGCCTTCCACCTCATCTCTCTTCAGAATTAATTTTTCTTTCTCCTCTTACAGTTATCTGTTAGACGATGGCGCCCTTGAGGTCAACTGCAGAGAGTAATCACTCAATATGTAACGTGTACATGAGCAGACGATTCAATATTTTAGCTATCATCCTGTTTTCTGACAAAATGTCTTCACACAAGCACCGTGTTTTGATTTAAAAGAAATTTCTTATCCACATTTTATACTAACAAGTCGTGTAAATGTATACACCTCTGCTTCACGGAAGTCTGCGAAACATGAATTCTGTAACTGCATTTCATGCATTGGCAGGTGGACTTTCATCTTTTAGCTGTTAAACTTACCTTCAACACGTACGAAAGTTACATAGTCTGTCTCCTTTCAAACTCTATATCGACGTAATACATCAACCGTGGCCTGGCACTTTCTCTCGCTTTAGCGGCCCTCCTCTTCATGGGGGAACCAATAGCGATAAATCATCCCGGCTTCATAAGGGATCTCAAAGGTGGCGAAACTCTCCAGCTGGCGGGCGGGCGGGCGGGCGGGCATCCCTTCACAGAGCCCGCGGGGGAACGTGTGGCCTGCGGAAATAGAATCGGGAGCGCAGGAAATAGCAGGCGTTCTGTGTGGAGGCGTGCGGCGGGCAACAAACTCCTGTATTCTTCTTGACTTCCTGTGAAGGGCTCTGGGGAGTGGCGTAGCCAGGTAAGGTATCTCGTGACAGTTCATCATCGCAGCATAACCTCGTGTGAATGATGTCATATTTTGTTAATAATATACGGCTACTACTCCAGACTGGAGAAAATATTTTAGTTCCTACGAACATGGAAAAGGGGTTGACATATTTCATGTGACGGGGGTTGACATATTTCATACGAAGGGGTATGACATAACTTTCCCAGGCCTACAACGTATAGGTATTTTTACGATGCACAGTGCAAAGGAAGAAAAGAAAGCGGAAAACTGGAGGACTTTCGTGTTTTTTCGAAATTGTAGCGTGTGTCCAAGTTTTTAATCTAAGAAATGGTTTCTGGAGAACATTTTATTTTGTAACTCTCTAAATAATATGGAACTTGGCCTGATCTTCTCCTTCACTGAATTATTTCTTTATTTTTATATAGTTATTTAAAGAGAAAAGAATAAAGCTGTATGAGCTGTATAAGCTGTATATATAATTATTTAAAGAGAATAAGTATAAAGCTGTACAAACTTTATATTCAAGGGGAGAATTGGGATCTCTCACTTACTTGCAACAATCGTGAAAGAATCGGCGGATTTCGCGAGAACATGGCGAAAAACAGCAACACCACGCAGCGCCAGTGCGTGAATGGCGTTGTATTTATAAACTCAAACTTTGAAGGCGCAGTGACGCTTCGCTACGCATGCTCAATGATGCAGCGAGGGTCAGGAGGTGGTCAGGCCTTTGGCCGTCGGGAGTCCAACCACAATTTCCAACGGGTTTTATACCAATGCACTTTTTTGCCGAGCAATTGTAACTTGACATTTGGCTCTTTGCTTCGGTGACGCGGCCAAAACATTTTTTTAAACTCTTCTATTTAAATTAAGAAATTTTCTTACTCTTAAAAACAAAACACAACATTTTTAAACAAAATTAACCTGTAATAATTACATAAACAACCTTCAACAAAGTACCTAAATATTTTTATAGTTACATATGCACGGGCGACGTAGATTACTCAAAGTGTCTTTACGAGAAGTGTCTTAAAGAAGGAAAGCAATTGAAACGCTCGTAAAGTGCATAGCATATCACTCTGTAATTTCTCAGCAGTTTAGCTTGTCTGAAACTTGTTTTCGGAGCACGAACACGTTGGAAGTTGAAGGTTTTACATTAAAAAGTTATTTTTTCCACTTGACACGACACGTCACGAACTACGGAGTGGCCGTTAGATTGTCGCTAGATATAGTGAACTTTAGTACTTAACATTCAGGGTCAACTAGCGATTTCTTTTATACTCATAGAAGTTTTGCAACGTTATCCGCTTTACTTTCAAAAGTTGCTAGTACTTACCTGTCATCGTAAAATTCAATTATTTTAAACAAATGATATTGGAAAAGATTGCATTATGTGTATGGAAGACTAATGACTTCGTTTTATTTCAAAGGACCTAAGTCATGGATTAAAAATGAGTGAATATGTTTATAGTAATGTAAATAAAAATGCTCACAAAGAAATCAAACAATATTTGTAGAGAATCGGTAAATATTAACAGTAAACCAACGGAAATGAGAGCAAATGGAAAATAAATGAAGTTGAATGTTTTATTCTATTTGAAAAGCGGAGCGAAGGAGGAACATTGAAGTTTTTCGAAAGAGGTTGAGATTTCTAAAGATGTATGTTTAAAGTAAGAAACTCCTATTTACTTGGTACATGTAATGATTGTGTGTCGAGACCGAAAAGAAATTTCTAAAATACAACAGGCAGGTACTAATATATTACACCACTCATAGCACAAAACGTGAAGAAGTAAAAACAAAAGTCTAGAAAGAACAAAAATTTACTTTGCAAGGTTTGCCAGAATTACCTGTACTGCCAGGAATTATTAAAAGGAACAAGGGCAAAAGAGAATTGTTAGAAAGAACAGAAAAAATCAAAGGATCTCATTGACTACTACTCAGACGATACTCTCATACAACCCTTTCTGAAGCCTTGATGTTGGACAAAAAGGTAATATTTCCTATATAAAGTTGATGAAGAAATGAAAGTGGATTATAAGCGACGGAGTTAAAAACATATGGAAGGAAATACGAATTGAAATGATACTGGATAAAAATGAGTGTGTAATGAACATAACAACTGTACAAAGATTTGGATAACTCAAACGCATGGAAATAGCTATCATATTTAGGAATGGATTTCCAATAGAATAGAAGCACATATCAGATCAGCTTTGACTTACGGAAGCTGTGTGTTATAAATTAGAGATGAAAAGCATAAAGAAAGAACATTGGGAAAGCTGTGACTTATGGAAAATCAAAAACAGGAAATTGATGAGAAGAAAAGAGAAAAAGGAGTCACGATCGAGCTTGGCAACCGGACGGTCATCTCGCGGTCTCCGTCCCTGTGCTGTCTGTTTGTGAAAAGTTTATTTATCCTGTGCCGCGAGTTGAAATCTGTCAGTGATTAGAACTATTTTAAGACAACTCCGTGCATTAACCCAGCTGCTCCCGCAGCTGTTAAGGTGGCGTTATGAGTTCTTCTGAGTACAGGGGAAACATAACCCCAGTTTCTTCGAATGTTCAACCTGAATCTGATGGAAAGATGTCTTACGCCAACGTTACATCTACCGATGTCTTCCCCAGCAAAGAACAAGCTGTTGTGTTGGAGTCCCAAGATGGATTAACTCTCAAAGACTACATCACTAAACTTGCAACTATTATAAACGCCAGTGACATAAGGTTTGTTTCACGAATATCTAACAGTAGAATATGTGTGTTTTTAAGTAGTACACAAGTGGCAGAAAACCTAACAGCAAATCACAGTACGGTAAACATTAAAGATCGCATAGTAAGCATAAGACCCCTTATTAATAAACTCAAAAGGGTTATCATCTCAAATGTCTGCCCCATAATACCACATGATGTAATTGCAAAGGAACTCTCCAAAAGAAACATAGAAATTCAATCAAAAATTTCGTTCCTTAAAGCTGGAATACCTGACCCTGGCTTTTCCCATATCATGAGCTTTAGGAGACAAGTATTTATAGCCCCTGAAGATGTAAACAAACTCCCTGAAACAACAACAGTATTCCATGAAGGTACTAATTATAGAATCTTTCTCTCAACTGATGATATGACTTGCTTCCTGTGCAAATCAACCGGGCATCTTGCCAGACAGTGCCCTACTTCACCTCAGTTAACTGAAGAACATGCTCCTAATGAAGTAAACAAATGTCCTATAACCCAATTACCACATCACCCATCTGAATCTGTCGAGATGCCTAACATATCCGAAGAACCTATTATTAACAGAAACAATTTCCCAACTTTACAAAAAAGACCATTACCTTCAGATTCTTCATCACAATTAGAAACAGAAAATGACAAAAATCAAACTTGTAAAAATGAATCCACAAAATCTAAATTAAAGAAGAAAAAGAAACAAGACAAAAGTGATAACTCCATGCATGAAAATGCTCATATCAAGAAAGTAGAAGAGCTTATTGCACCCATTAAAAATACTATCTCTAATAATCCTCAAAAGTTCCCTCTTACCTATGAACAGCTGGAAAACTTTCTTGAAAATTCTTTTGGTTCTAACAACCCCATCGTTATAGCTAAAGATTATACTGATGATATTGAATCCATCATTGAAATGCTAAATGAAATTTACCCCCTACTAAATGAAAGATCGATCAAAAACAGAATCACAAGAATAATTAATAAATTGAAGAAACATCACCAATTACCAGAAGAGTCAGGATCTGATATGTCCGAATAAAATTATACATTTTCTATAAATTTTATGAATATTCTACAATGGAATGTCAACGGATTCTATTGCAGATTAGAAAGACTACAATTATTATGCATAAACCATAAACCTGAAATCATTTGCATTCAAGAAACCAACTTTAAAGCCAACCATGTAGGTATTATGAAAGGATATAAACCATTTCATAAAAATCGATCCACATCCAGCATAGCAAGTGGAGGTGTCGCTACTTATGTTAAAGAGTTCTTAACAGTTAAACAACTTGACATCCAATCTAACATCGAGGTTGTAGCTGTAATAATTCAAGATCATAACCCAGTGTGTTTCTGTAACATTTACCTACCTAACAGCCACAACTTTGAAATTAATGAAATCAAAGATATAATCAAACAACTCCACAAACCTTTTGTCCTACTCGGAGATTTTAATTGCCATAACACCTTATGGGGTTCAAAAACAAATGATTCCAGGGGCAATTCCATTGAAGCACTCATTGAAGAGCTTGATCTAACACTATTAAATAATGGGCAACCAACTCACTTTAATGTGAGCAATGGTAGCCTCAGTGCTATTGATCTCACCTTATGCTCCACTACAATTGCACCAAGATGCAATTGGTACGCCATAGATGATCCGCACGACAGTGATCATTTTCCCATCTTTATTGACATCAGTAGCCCTCTTCACATACCAATTCTAACTATGAATCCCCATAAATTGAATTACAACAAAGCTAACTGGTTGAAATACCAAGAACTAATATCCAGGCGGTTGAATGATACTGACATCTTTGAAGGTAATGATGTAAATATTGACAGCATTATCCATAATTTCTCAGAAATAATTTTAAAATCTGCTAATGATTCAATAGAGTCTTGTAAATCTTCAAAAAGGACAAAATCGGTCCCATGGTGGAATGAAAAATGCAGAGAAGCAATAAAACGATCCAAGCATGCTTTTAATAGATACAAAAAACATGGTACTGTAGAAAATAAAATTGAATACAAAAAAATGAGAGCTGCTGCAAGAAGAACAGTCAAAGAAAGCAAAATCTCATCCTGGGTCAACTTTGTCTCCAAAATTACCAAAGATCATGATATCAAAAAATCATGGAAAAAATTAATGCAATCAAAGGTATAAAAAGATCCAATCAAATTAATTTTCTTCAGTCTACAGATAACCTGTTTATCACTGATCCTGATGCTATTGTTAACGAGTTAGCTAACAACTTTGCCAATAATTCGAGCACTCTAAATTATTCTGAAGCCTTCCAAATTTTTAAGAATGAGAAAGAAAATGAACCTTAACTGACTACGAAGATCTGTGCTCTCAATACAACATCAATGATCCCATTACATTAAATGAACTAAGGGCTACATTCAAAGTCCTCAAAGACTCTACACCTGGCCCTGATAACATCCCCTATATTCTTCTCAAGAAACTACCAATTAATGGTCTTGAAACTCTCCTCAAAATTTACAACTTTATTTGGGAAAATAATGTTTTCCCCAAAATATGGACCTCCGCAATTGTCATTCCAATTCAAAAGCCAGGGAAAGATCCATCAAGAAGTACTAACTATAGACCGATTGCCCTGACTTGCAACATGTGTAAAATCATGGAAAAAATCATAAACTATAGACTACAGTGGTATTTGGAGTTCAAGAAGATTATATCAGACAACCAATTTGGTTTCAGGCGTCATCACTCAACTTTATCACATCTAGTAAGCATTGATTCTTACATAAAAGAAGCTTTTTCCAATAAGCAACATGCATTAGTAGTCAACCTTGACATAGAAAAAGCATATGACATGGTATGGGTGCATCGCATCATACTTAAGTTGCAAGAAGTAGGTGTCGGCGGAAATTTGTTGCAACTCATCAAAAACTTTACCAAAAATCGTGTCATTCAAGTAAGGTCCAATGGCAAGCTCTCTGATAAGAAGAACATCGAAAATGGAGTGCCTCAAGGATCCATACTCAGCGTAACTCTTTTTCTATTGGCCATCAATGATGCTGACATGGAAATTACCCCCCCAGTCACCGTGAGAAAATATGCAGATGATATCACCATTTTGTGCAAAGGACGAAGCATAGATTCAAGTGAAAAATTAATGCAATCTGCCTTAAATAAAATATACGAATGGTCTCTTAAATCCGGCTTCAAATTCTCTGCTCAGAAAAGTGTCGGCACATTATTCTCAAAACAAAATGTAAGCAGAGTTCCTAGACTTAAGCTTAACAACTGCAGTATCAAATTTGATAATACCACCAAAATTTTAGGACTGATTTTCGATTCCAAACTGAACTGGAAAAAACGTATACAACACATAGTTGATGATTGTAAAAAAAGAATAAACATCCTGAAATGCATTTCTTACATGGATCTATTATATATGCTTCAGCAAGCAAAAAGGACAACTTGAAACTGTAAGTTATACATAACAAATGTCTTAGAATATGTACCGGATGTTACCATAGCAGTCCCATCGGAAGTGTACTCATTGAAGCCAGAGAACCTAACCTTTCACATCGCAGAGAATATTTAACATTAAAATATGCTCTCAAAGCTGCTTCGTCGACGAACCCTATTATCTACAAAGGCTACAACCCTAAATTTCCTCAATGTGATTACCATCCTCGCTACATACCTTTGCATGCGAAAGTAAGGAACATTTTTGAGGAGTTGCAAGTACACCAACCTCCCATTGAAAAGAAAAGGAACTACAACATCCCACCCTGGACGCTCTCGGGTATACAATTTGATATCAACAATTCCGATAATGAAAGTTACCACATATTCACCAGTGGTTTTAAAAACAGCAGTGAAGTACATGCCTCCGTTGTTACCCAAGATACTACAATTAAACTGCAGCTACTTCCCTACGCCAGCCTTACTAGTGCAGAAATCTGTTCCAGAGTATCAACAATCCAACAGAAATCCAGAGTATCAACAATAATATTCATAACCTCGAAATGGTAATCATCATACATGAATTGCACCACCATATTGTCAAAGCAGGAAAGTCTGTTGTGATCAAATTCGTTCCTGAAGACAATGAAGTCCTAGGAAGTGAAACTGCAAATCTTGGGACTGAATCGGCGACCGAAGAAAACAGCAACGGAATTATTAAAACCTCCTGTACATTCAATGATATCTGGAAACATGTTGAAATCTTAATGAAAGACAGATGGAACAGCAAGTGGTCCATGCTCAAAGCCAGTGAACTCCATTAACAAATAGGAAATTTCTTCAATTTAAAAACAAGTGCTGAATTAAATAGAAAGGAACAAGTAGCAATATCTAGAATCCGAACTGGACACTGCAAATTGAGTCATATCCACTTATTTAACAAAAGCCCTCCTCCCACCTGCAACCACTGTGACAACTCCACTCTTCTTAATTTAAACCATATAATTAACTACTGTCCTCATTACAACACTCTTAAACAACAAATTCTGCAGGATGACTCATTTGCCTTAATTTTGGAATCCCCTAAATACCAAGAAAAAATTCTTAATTTTTGCAAACAAATTCAAATATTTTCAGATATATTATAGGTATTAACTATTGTCAATAATTTAGAAACCATGTCAATTTCTGTTAACATGGTTGTTATTATTGTAATTACAACCAAATGTACTATTTAATTGTCGCTAATGACCATCGCTGTTGATGCGACAATAAATAAACTAAAAAAAAGAGAAAAAGAAGACGACGAAGCAATGAAATGAAGTGACGAATATTATAATAATTTCCAGAAGATAGCTCAAACGAAAGTTATTAATTTTAAGTTTCTAATTAGAATGATTAATATATGCATACATGAACTAAAGTTTAATGAACTAAGGCAAGTAGCTCACATGTATTAGTTCTTTAAGTAGAGGGGTAATGATTGGGGGCGACTCTTGGTATGCCTGTCAGGCTACACGCCTTCCAACGCTGGCGCCGAGGTTTGACCCCCGACCGATCCTTGTGCACTTTGTAGTGAACAAAGCGAGTTCTCGACATAATTCCTCGGGATCTCCTCGTCATCTCTCTCTTTCTACTGCGATCCGACATTTGATGCTCATTCCTCATATCATCTCGGAAATTCATGCGATACGGCGTCATGCCATTTAATGTTCCTTTTTTGCCAGCAAAATGTAATGAGAAGCGACGCAATTACCATTCAACAGAACCAATTGCTTTTGAGTTGAGTAAATTTTTGATCAAGAATGCGTCAAAATTTGCCCTCATGGGTAAATGTTTGCTACCGTGGAAGCAATGGCAGTAATCTTGAAGGTTTCATTTCCACTTCACTGTGATAAGGTCGAGGCAACGGAAGATCGCGATGTCAAGTCGATGTTCGCCTTTTCATTCTTTTTCCCACGGCACTCGCGTAAGTTAATCTGCCTCCTTCCTTACTCCACAGCTCCCTCAAACGAAGTTTTCTTCCTTTCGCTCCAACATCACAACGTCTTCCAAACGCCACGTCGCTTTCTCACCAAATTTTCTCATCCACTTTCATGCTCGCCTATTTAAAGTCCTTTCACGGTGTTCAATCGTGATGCCGTTTCTTGTCACATCTCTTTTTATTCCTGCTTCAAGAACAGATATTTGCATGGTTACAGTATTCAACTCTGTATATATTTTAAATATAATACTTTGCGGTTTATCAAGACGTTTGTTTGAGACTTTTAATGAACCGAATATCTTGATTCTTGCTTTGAACGAAAGATAATGATCCGTATACAAGTAATCGCATATTGCTTGTGTTGTATTACAGGTTCATACGCTGAAAATTAGCAGTACAAAATACGAAATAAACGATTCTATGTATACATTTGACCGTTCAAAGTCCGTTATTTGCTTGTGACAATGACCATATTTCTAGTCGTCTTGTCTTTTTCAGTGAATCGGTAGCGGATACTAACCTAAAATTTAAGGAAGCTGCAAGTTTTAAGGCACTCCGAGGCAAATGAGCTCAGTGTGCGTTTAAATGGGAAAATAAAATTATCTTAATACGATGAAACTGATAATAGCTCCATTTTCTCAATCTTGATCGAGTTTATGCTCCGTCATTTCCAATTCTCCTACCAGTAAGAACTGACTATCTGCGCAGTTACAAACATAGTGACCGTAAATAAGAAGATCACTTCTTTGAATCTCATAATTTGCAAATAACATGAACGCGTGTTTTGTCGCAGTATTGAATCCTTCCTGACATTTTTACCGTCGAATTTGAGCAGTTTTCTGCTAGTAGTATCTTATGATCTAATAAACCGCTGCACATTCCATGCTCTGGGCGACAGGCGAGCTGGCGCGCCACGGCGAACGGGATGGTAACACGGCTTTTGCAGGTGAACGCACCTCACGATAAATTGATTGATGTTTCCGGGCTCTGTCATTAGTCCTGTTGGTGTACTGAATGTTTTATTTCGGGAGTGGCGGGGTTCCTTTCTCACCGGATGGTGAGATCCGGCGCGACCTAAACGTCGGCTTGCGGGAATATCATGCAGGCGTCTTCACCCTACGTGGCACCTCCTTCAGCCGGGGCAGACTGCATAGAAGTGTGAGTGTGAGGAGGGAAGATAGGATAAGAAAGAGGAAGGAAAAATGGCGCGCGGTTCATGGTCCGATTGACAGGGTACCGCTCCGGCATTCGCCAGTTATTGATCAGAGAAACCAAGCAAAACTACCGATCAGGGCAACCGGCCGCTGGAATTCTTCTCCGGACAGCGGCTGCATTCGACCTAGCTAAGTAGCTAGTATCGAACATCCGCCACCGTCGGGACTCGCACTCTACGGACCTCCCGGTCAGTGTTGCGGCAGGGTCAGCTCTGATCTACACTCAGTCGGTGCATCTCGGTCGGAACTTCTATTCTAATCATAATCAAATGTGTTTCATTTAGTATAAAGTGCTTTGATAGAAACAGAATCTTATTATCTTCAAATAACATTTTCGAATTAGTGAATTATATTATGGTGTATTAGAATATCAATCCTAGTCGGTAGGAGTGTCAAGACTCCGTTGGACAGGACACAAAAAGAATTAATGAAATAGAATCCCTGTAAATGTGGCGGAATGGGACTCTGAATAGGGCCACTAGAACCGAGTAGAGACTCTAGCGGTTCTGCTGATGTTACATTTTGAAAAAACAAACTCACACGGTAAATTTTACATGAATTATTCCCTTGTAAATATTATTTTATTCAGATCTATTTTACTTCAATGCAAGGATTAGTTGAGAGTTTTCAGGGTCTCTTTTAATACTCGTAGACGATACCTGCAACCCTTATGTTAGTAATAAATATTCTAAAAGAAAATACAAATAAATACAACTACAAAAATTTTGTAGTAATTATGCAGTGTAAAATATTTAAGTAAACGCGAGAGAAATGTTTTTTCATAAGGACGGCAACTGGAGGCATAAGTGGCGCGAGTTGTATCATCAGAGAGCTTTGGGCATCTCCAATTTGATCCGTTGGGTGGCAACGTAAAGGTGAGGGGGTGAGTGAAGGTAGTGGTAGGGGATGGGGATGGGGAGGGGCTTTCGTAAACATCCCCTTGGAGCGCCTGCCACGGCTGCGCTGCGGGCAAAGACGAATGGCGGAGCGGCGGCGGGCGTCTGCCGGGAGCCGGCGCCGGCGCCGGGGGCAGGTGAAAAGGTGGTCGGCGGGCAGTCGCAGACGTCCCGCTCGCTCAGCCACCGCGACCGTGTCGCCGCCACCCCCAAGGGGTCGCCCCCGGACTTGTGCAACTCGCTCTCCGCGACCCCTCCCCTCCCCTCCGCACCTCGTCCCCAACTCACCTCCACCACGCGACGAAGACCGTCCACCCCTTCATCTGGACGCGTTTAGCACGGGCTCAGTCTGCACTTACGCGGTTTGCGGCTTCTGGCTGCAGCTGTTCGCCGCTACCTGAAAGCTTTGCGCAATAATTTCACCAAAAGTTTCTGCCAATCCCCACTCAACGACATTCGTCTGCTTGTGGTTTACATTTACTTTATTTTTGCAAAGTATTATTTAGTAAAAGTTTCTCTATGCTTTGTACTTTCTCGCCTACTTCATTCTTATGTAGTAAGGAGAAAATATTGTAATGCTGCAGCGGAAAATGCGATTTTTCGTCGGAAAAACACCTATTGAGAAGCTCTGATATCTAAAAAGTGGATAAATCTTATTCCTGTATGTAAATTACTTCCTCCACCATGTTGTGTCGTCAAAATCGTGGGTTCGTGAAACCGAAAAATTGGGTTCATGAAACCGAAAAATTATTGTGAGTACTGCAACAATAAAAATGAACTTGCAATGCATGCATTCTCTTAAGAATGAATTTCATATTACAACATAGTTTCTCTGTAGGAACATGATCTAAATATTTTGTTGCAAATAAGAACCAAATTTATCGTTGAATTTCTTTTTCCTTTATTTCATTTATTGGAAGTTTTATAATGTGACTTACTCTTCGCCAAAGGTGTGTGTTTATTTATCTAGATTACGTTCCTTAGAATAACTATTGTGGTCTTAAATAGCTGAAAATATATGTATTAAAAATATTTTCCAGAAAAATATCTTAGTATATTTCGCCTCCTCTCAAAATATATCTTACCAAACAAGCCTAATTAAGTAACGAAGATAGCACGTGGCTAAAGTAGTGTATTGTGAAGTAAAGAAAGAGAACGCTTGAGTTTCCTTTTTGACGAAATAATTTTCCACACAAATTCCAAGTCAAATTCTTACTCGCAATCGTCACGTACGTTCAAACCAATGATGTAATCAAGAGGCGTCCCATCCTGAATGAATCAGTTCGAATTCTCACGCAGTCGCACTCTTCCACCAAACTCGAGCAGCTGTTGGATGTTGTATGCTGCCCGTCTTCTTAATGTTTTATTTTCATTCAAGCCCTCTTCTTACAAAATTACTTAATACGTTATTTGCAGTGACAACGAAATATTAAACACGAGAAAAGAAAATCTGTCACATGCGCATATGACGTGCATAAACAGGTATTTCAGAATAAATGTAACATCTAGGTCATGTAGGCAAATCGAAGATGATAACATTTTGCCGATGTATAATGCCGGTGTGAAAAGTATAATGAAGTTGCACATGTGGCATGTGCTCTGATTAACAAGCAACTCATCGTGCACTGATGTTTGGCAAATGTGTTCTGAAGCAGCTAAAATGCTTTCATTTGGTTTTTAAGACACCAGCTCAAGGTAAGTTTCCTACTAATCAGGGGCAAGTCACAAGCGTAACTTCGTTGTATGAAATTTCCTACCTCATATTCAGTGGCAAAACGGGATTGACTTCGACCCCCTAGATGTCCCAGCAGTTTAAACATTTATTCTTAGACACTCGCCCCATTGTCGCTTCTAGATCTCTCAGCCTCAACATTTACTCGGTTTATTCGAGGTGTGTGGCAACTGCAGAGGTCTGCGAACACTGATCCCAAATATTTCTCGCATGGCCACCGAGTGGCAAGCACTGCCTTCAGAACCCCACATGACAACGTGACCATCGATTAGCGAAGTGAAACGGGGCGCGCGCACCGGCGCAAGCGGAGCGGAGTGGAGCGGACCGGCGTAGGGGCGGGGCGGAGCGAAGCGGGCGAGGCAGCGTGATTGCGCTAATCCCAGCTCATCAATTGCGGCGAGCAACTAATTGAGGCGCGCGAAAACTCCGCTCCTTCCGCCGCGGCGCGCGGGGACGGTGCGTGAGCTGCGGGTGGGGGTGGGGGTGGGGGTGGAGGCGTCAAGCTCTGCAATCCCAACCTTCGAGCGACGCCTTATCTCCAGCCTTCAGGCACGGGAGAGACACGTAGAGAGGAAAGGATCTGGAAGCTGTTGCTACTACGTCGTGAGGGGATGCCGCGCGGAGCGAAGATCGAAACGTAAAAGTGTAAAGCGAGATGGAGTGGAATTAGAAATGGATACGTAGGGGCGGTAATATTCTTCTGATATTTCCGTTTTGAATACACTAAGCAGTTTTCAGGTCGATTCTACGGAACGATAATAGGCCTCTACGCTGTAGTCTATACAGGATAAGGTTGCAATCTAAACTATAAGGAAACATCAGATACAAAGAGAATATAAATTGAGCGTGGGTGAGACGCTAGGAACACGCATTAGATGTCTGAGTGTAAAAACATATGCAGCAAGTGTTCTCACGGTATTATTTCATGAGAAATTGTGTGTTGGAAAAGGATGTAATTTGTCTGCATGTTGTGTATTCGTGTGCGATACCATTCAGCCCTCTATACTGCATTCAGGGGAGTAACACGTGTGCTTTTCTGATGCATATCAATTCGTTTAAATTATTTATGAGTTATCTCTTGAATAAAGTTCTAGTTTTAAAATTAATAAGGCGTAGAAATCTGACGGTTTTTACAATTAGTTTATTATTAACGTATGTCATTGACAGCTTTAAACCAATTAATATGTAAGGTACTGAACTAATTTCTATTCGAACTTTTCAAGTACTTCCGAAAAGTATATCTTTAGCAAAATTAAAATTAAAAATTATATTCTAAAAAATATCCCTCATACGTCACATACTGTTTTGGAGTGATTTTAACTAACTAAATAAATAAAAATCAATATAAATATCTGCATTGCTCTTATGAATGCAATAAATAGTGATTTTTGCCGCCACAATGAGCGTATTTACTGTTCAATTACAAAACGACTGGCCTTTATTACTCTCCGGCCATAAATTCTGTGTAATGATTCTTACAACATTCTGAAACACTTACGTATATTTCAAATTGATATTTTCTTCATATTTTTAAAATCGTTTCTTCAATCAATTCTTATTGTAATTTCTGAACAGAATTAATACATTATTTAAATAGAATTTTCAAAAGAAACTAATATTCTTCGAATTGAAATGGGAATTCTATCATCTAATTCGAATTAATAAGTTTATAATCATTTAATTCTAATAATACAATAATCTATTCACACGTTTCATAAAACAAACAATAACTCTTCTGAAATGAGTAAAAAGAAAACGTGAATAGAGCGCAGGCAGCACACGCCACGGAAAGGAACGAGATGAAATGGAGAAGCGTGAAAAGCAACTACTAGCTTAGACTGTCCACCACTGAAAGCGCAGTCTGGCCGACAGGTGTTCCGCCACTGCGTTCCTTGATGTAAATGAATGGATGAGCGGGAGCAGCAAAGCCAGGCGGGCGAGAGGCGGCGAGGGTGCGCAGCGCGTGTTGGCGCGAGGGGACGGGCGAATCGGCGAGCGAGGGCGCGGCGTGGATGGCGCGGCCGGGTGCTGAGCTGAACGCATGACGGCGGGCGCTGCTTTAAGCCCCACAAGTTGGCACGGTTGGAGTTGGAGTTGGCGTTGGCATTGCCACGGCCGACACGCTGCACACGTCAAAGCTACGCTCACGTACAATAGGAATCCCTCCCGAAACTCTCGTCTTTACGGTGCCTCGCCGCTGGTGCACTTGGTGTAATGTGAACATCCCTCATTAGATGCCAATTGGTTGAGATTGTAAGTCTTCGTTTTAAAGGGTCAAAATACTTACGCAACCTTCTGAGTTTTGCTTTGATTTTGTTCACCAAGAATTACATGATTTCTTATCGATTAGAAACGCAGATTTAAAACAATTAAGTAACATCACTTTCATCATCCTTATACGCCTTGGTTTGACAGTTATCGTCGAACTGAATACTTTCAACTCAGAACTCGGACCTGGATGGGTGTAGGTGTCTCGTCGGCAGCAGTCACTAGTGAATAGACACGAGCGACGTTAGCGCGGTGGGTGAGTTTCAGCTCGGGCGCGGGAATGTGAGCACGTTAGGTCGTCCGGCTCTCTTGTTAGTGTCAGTTGTTCGGATGGGGCCGCCACCGCCGCTGTCCCTCGCCATCTCGCCAACGCTGCCATTCGCGACTGGCCATCCTCGCCCGTTGCCCGTCGCCCGTTGCCCGCCGTCCGCCGCGCTTCAAATCAACTGGTCCTTCTGCCCTCGTCTCTTTGTATAGACAGCGAAGGCAATTTAGGGCAGGCGACGGTTGTTCATGTCCGAACTGTTTGTGGATATCGAGCGTTTGCTATTGATTGGGAAGACTGGAAAGTCCCCGCGACGAGGCGGTGGAGACGTGGACGGCGGCGGCGGCGGGGCCGCGCCGAGCGGGCGGGCGGGATGGCGCGCCAAGGCGGCGGCGCGGCGATCGAATCCGGGGCCCGCTCATTAGCCGCGCACCGAGCACCGGACCCACCTCTCACGTGAAGCACGAGACGATAATCAAGCACGGACGCGCAGCCACGCCCGCGACGATAAAGTTGTTGCGGCGCTGACACGGCATTTCGGCGCCACCCTCTAATCTATGCAGGAAATAGAGAAAATCACTGCGGTTTGGCATTGCACTCCGGCAATTGGCGGTCGCCATGTCCAACGCGCACGCGGTCATTGAGGTGAGGAATACGAAATCTAAAATCTGGTCCAGATTGGTGTTAGTTCTCTCATGAAAGGGAAGATATTCAGTCGTATTGCCGACTGGGGTCGAAGGTAGACTTTCAGGTGCTTGAGGGACGTTACGTAATGAAGAACGCAATGTGATAATTGTTAACCCTTAAAAAAAACTACGACAATGTTTATTTTCCATTTGAGCTTTTTTCCTAAAGTACATGTTATACTTAGTCATTTTTACACTATCTTATTTGAATTAGTTATGCTCGTTTCCTATAGCACTGTAAATTGTATTTAAGGCAGTCTAAGCAAATGCTTATTTCCACATTGCTACACAAACAAATCACTGTTATAGTGTGCGTAAAACGTAACCGAATAGGCAAAAATCGAAGTCTACTCTTTCTGCTTTGAAATAAACCCTCTGTAATTTTTCTTTCATATGTTCTTTGACATCGCTTCGGTTCCTTGACAGCCGGATTTCTGCCACTTCCACCTTGGCGTTCGCGACACGTTAATGCGTTGTTCATGCACGTACCGTATTGTCAAGCGATGCAAGCGTTGCGCTGGTGCGACGTCTCAGCTGCCGTTGTCTCAGATCCTTCCCTTCCTTCCCAGTCTTCTCCGACCATCACACGTCCTCCCTTTCGTCGCGTCAGTCCCCCGTCTATCAACCTTCCTCCTCTCGATGTCACGCGTGTCGTTCTGCTCCGCGTTTGCGCCGCCCTCCCCCTCCCCCTCCCCCTCCCTCCCCCTGCCCCGGCGCTGTAGCTCATTCCGGTTCCCCGCCCCGCCCGTGCTCGCGCCAAGCGAATCGCTAAAAGCAAAGCGCACAGCACAGTGGCGCGCGGCGCTGGATGAAGCCTCGCGTGGCGGCGGGAGGGAGGGCGCGTGGATCAGAGCGCGGTGTGAAACCTGCCGCGCGCTCGCGTTCACATCGCTTCCCTTTTGTGAATAGGCGCAATCTAAAGCTAATGAGGATATCTGCCAACTTTTCACCCTATGACGATGGGCGCAGTACGTTCAAACGTTCGACATTTTGCGAGCGGACATGCTGTTGCGTATTTGCTGGGGATACGTGTGGCGAAAGGGCACACGGGTATGATTATTTGATGATCTTGCTGTCGCGGCAGAGCTGGAAAGCCTGTGACGATCAGTCACTACGTATTGCACTGCTTTCTGGAAGTTTGAAAACGATTCAAATGTAGACAACACTTGTCCTGAACGTAATCTTATTCATATCGTCAATTTACTGTATGAAATCATCATTTCTTCACAGAATATGGTTGCTGTAACCGCCGGGTAGTCCTAAGGTTCGAGTTCGGACGGTGGCGGATTTTTGGCAATAGCTACATAGTGATGTCAAATTCAGCCGCTGTCTGGAGAACTATAGCGGCCGGCTGCTCTGAACAGTGTTTCCGTGCTCTCTCCGATCAATACCAGGCGAATGCCGGAGCTTTACCTTACCAAACGCGCCAAAAAGAGGCAAGAAGTTTCACACCTTTTTGTTTTATCCTTTCCTTAGTTAGGACTCCCTGGATATACCAGCTATCTTGTGAACTATCATTATAAACATTTTATTAGAAAAATATACTGATTTCTAAACCTGACTCTTTTCTTAAATAAAAAACGATTTTAGAGATAGGTCACTTTTCTTGTACACCGATGATACAAGTACGAAACATGTAATGTGCTATGGTAGAGGATTAGATTTTGAATTTTTACTGCAATTGATATTTGGAGAAGATTTTTAAATCGTGACTCTGTAGAAGGGAACAATTCAGTGTCTCTTGATAGATTTATTTAAGTTCAGCCCGTGAAACAGCAAACTTAACCACTGCTTCTGTTCTGTTTCGTGGTTGAGAGTAGAGCTCTGTATTCCCGAGAAGCAGCCGCACGCCGTCAAGGACCTACCTGGCGAGCTCTTCGAGGAAGACCGGGAAGGCACTTGCCGCGCGTGCCGCTTTATGGGAATCTCGGAAACTCTGCGGTCAATGGCCACCGGCCGTCGACTGCCGTCGGACGCGTAGCGCTCCTCAAGGTTATTCTCTCGTAGCGCTTCCATGGATTCTGTGAATCCAGAAGTCTTTCGACCTCACGGAATTTCCCTTTCCATCATCACGTTTACTGTCCAAATTTGCCAGTTGCAATGTAATAAAATTATACTTGGATTTATTTAACATGGCTTCTCAAGGTCACGCGCGAAGGGAGAGGGAAGGCAACCTCCAATAGGGATCCTTAAATTCGGAGCTGTAGTGACGTTGCAGCTCCCCATTGGAGTCTTCCCTCTCCCTTTCGCGTGTGACCCTGAAATGCCACGTAAAAAAACAAGTTATAGCAGAAAGAAAATAGCTTCAAAACCATGCATCACCAGAAGAAGTTAGGTAACTATAATGGAGAGGAAGATGTGGAAAGAGCACTGAGCTTGGTCGATAATTTTCAATAAAAAACTAGTGGTGCTTAACAACATATACTTCCTCGCATTATATCTAATTTTCAATTTTCGAAATTCAGACTTTTCAACAAAAACGAAACGGTCTTAAGCGTCCTTTACTCTGTTCGTGAAAAAAATTATAGAAACATTTAAAACTGTTTTTGAGAAAACATTTCTTTTTATAAATTGCATTAACTTCAAGCACAGATTCCGCGAATACTAGTCGATCTTCAACAAATCATACCGGTAGCGGTAGCTCAGTGCATCAACTGATGTCACTGCAGCGCCTCTAACCGGGAGGTCCTAGGTTCGAGTCCTGACGGCGGCAGGCTTTTCGACACTAGCTGTTCAGCTAGGTTGAATTCAGCTGCTGTCTGGAGGAGAATTCTAGCGGCCGGCTGCTCTGATCGGTAGTTTTCCGTGATTTCTCCGATCAACACCAGGCGAATGCCGGAGCAGTACCCTATCAAACGGGCCACGGACCGCGCGCGATCTGTCCTTCCTCTTCCTTGTCCTATCCTCTCCCCCTACCCAAACACTTACACTAACATGCACTACACTACCACATATTCCGGGAGACCTATCGGGAGCTTAGAGCTTGTCCCGTCTGGGGCGGTGCCCCGCTGGTGGGAGAGTCCTGGTTAGGGGGAAGCAGCACTAGCCGACGGTAGGTCGGCGCCGGATCTCGCCATCCAGCGGGGGAAGATCACCGCCATCTCCCGAGAAAAAACATGCACTACACTAACGGGACTAATGACCGAAGTAGTTGACGCGCCCGGAAACACGAAAAAATCAATCAATCAATCAACAAATACATGACTATATAAAGATCTATTTTTTAGAACATTTAATTTAAAAAATCTTGATCATCAATATTGTACATTGGCAAAGTTAATTTTTTCCATTTTAAAAAAATTCAGTTTGCCGAAAATGTGACAATCGCCAACTTTTTTTACCATCGTTTGCTACATACGAGGAAAAAATTAAAGAAAAAAATTTTTGAGACGTTTCTGAGAAAATAATTTTTTGGAAATTGCCTACGTTCACAGAAAATTAGTGAAAACTACTCATTTTCGAAAATTGTGCCAGACGTTATTTCAAGATCTGCCTTGAAATAAAAGATTTTATTAAATAAAATACCCTCTATCTTCAATAATGTGGTTGTACGAAGACGCCGATTAAAATTTGTTCTTTTGCAATTTTCGAAAAATCAGCGATTTCAACGAAAATACTAGGAAAAAGGACTAAGTGGAACATACGCTTTCGTGGACAGATTAATTTCTTTACTTTGGGCTATCTGCCAGCACAAATGCATTTCAGCCCTGAAGAAGACCTGGAATGACTGAATCGTTGGCTAAGCAGCCTACGACGTGGCGTCGCTGGGTCAGTCGAGAGCGAAGTAAGAGAATTTAATTTGCGTAGAGAACAAGCGGACTGTCGGAATTCTTGCTCCGTGCCCGCCGGCTGCTTCCTCCGATCAGTGCAAAGCTCAGTCGCCGAAACTCGAAACGGCATCTCCAATATCATCAGCTTGAATTTAAATTAGGTAGGGTTAAGCAGAAAAGGAATCGTCGAAAGGAAAAACATGCTTTGAACGCCGACGGCACGCAATCCTCCTAGTAGGAGATGTTCGTTTGGTGAAAAATACAGCTCGCGTCCTAATTTTTGTATTACTGGCGAAGGTCAAGGGACAAATGAAAATCAACGCCTTAACAAACAGAAATGAATTTTCGTCGCGTGAAGTTTTGAAAGACAGGCTGTAACTTACAATGTTGAAAATCCGCACTCATTTAAACAAACACTATTTCCATTGCTTTTTGAGTCTTGGCACAACATGCTTACACGTTTTAGAAACGTAGAGAGAACCGGAAGCTAAAAAATGGAAGAATGAGAGAGGAAGGGAAGAGAAAGTAAAGAGACAAAAGGATGATGGGTGGAAAGCTCTATAAGAAAATTCGTTGATAAGACTAAGGGATCATATATTGAAATTTCAAAACGTCGGATAGTATATACACAGCAGTTATAGTATTTCATATCGCATAAAGCTAGCAAGGATTACAAGTATGATTTTCATTCATTCATTCATTCATTCATTCATTCATTCGTTTCGTTAATCGGCAATATTTCCGATGACATTTCTCAGAATATTATGCGTGGCACCAGAGTCTTTGAACGTTCGTTATGAAGCATGGCTTGTAGAAGAATTCAAAGAAAAATGTAAACGGTACTGCATGAAAATGCAATAGAATTTCTAAAATTAATTATTGTAATAAATAGTCTCGCATAAAAAAGTGATAATTTTAATCCTGATCCAAATGTATCATTTCATTATTCCGCGATCAAACGACACTTATTACATTTCAGTGTGGTGAGTGTCAGAAGGTTCAAAGAGCAAATCGACTCTCGCGCACTCCCTGTACTGGGGGATCGGAAATACAGCGGTGTCAAAACTAGGTCATTGTGAAGAGCATAGGTCTCGAAAGGCTCAGCTACCTTTCCACTGTTCCTCGTGGGAATTATTCAGAAGGGAAATAGAGGCGGGGGGTTTGATCTCTCGTATCGTGGAACATCTTCGCATTTTACAGCTCACGGATATCGGCGGGCTATATCTTTCTTTTTGAAAGAGAGCAAGGCTGTCGCGTTTGATGTTGTTACGAATTATTTCATATTTGTAAATAAGATCTCTCTAGGAAATATCGGCAATGAGGATCGAGAGGTTTATATGTTCAAACGCTCACAAATGTCACGTTTTTGGTGGCGTGCGATAGTTCCACAGCATGTTGTAAAAACGCGACATGCCAGAGACGTCCGTATACAAACATGACAATATTTTTGGGTGAAGAAACAAATTTTCAGGAAAATTTGTTTTTTAGTCAAGCATACATTCTTCTCTTATTTTTACAAGCAAATGAAGGATTTTTAACGATGAAAAATTAATTAAACTCCCTGAGACGTATGAAGGAGAAGTATAATAAGCATGTTTACTTCAGCTCCAAAATCCCTACCGCATTATTTTACTAACAAGTAAAGTGTTGCAAGCATGATTGGTATCATTTGAATACTTCCAATTCTATCGCTCCCGAGCAATAGAAAACCTATATGCAATGACAATCAAACTACAGATTTCATTTATAGTGTTGCTAGCAAAAAAAGCAACCCTCCCCGGCCCTCGTCCTCCCGCAACTAACAAAAAGAAACAAATGCTTTGAAATGTTTAATTTTCAGTTCAGAAGCAAATAAGGGGAGTCTCAGCATTTACTCAGGGGATGATGGGAAATTGGCTGAAAAAGCTGACCGAGATGGATTCATTGGTGTAGAAGCTGAAGTACATACTTGTTAAAGGAATATTTACTATGCTAGAACAACACACAACAAATTATATTTGTTGTACAAGTGGATCGTTTGATATACCAACATTATCCTACATAAGCACAACATTATTGTGTTTTGATGTTTCCTTCAGTTGAACTTCTATTTTCAAGACGTTAAATTAAAATCTTTATATACATAAATATATAATCGCTTTCGTAGTTGTCTTAATTTACAAAACATAATAAGAATTTTTACATTATGTATTTTTATTAATTCTTCGAAACACTATTTTTTCTTGTTTCTTCAAAAAACAAAAAATGTTTTTTGAAAAATTGAATCAAAACAAATAATGTAAATATTCTTATTATGTTTTGAAGAATTAAACCAAATAAAGGGATAATATATTTACGTCCATAAAGATGAATACATAAAGTTGGCCTAGAAGAAAAAGTTTAAATTAAAATCACCTTTGGAAGAATCGTACGGCGGCACGAAATGCTAATTAGCATTTCTCTGCATTGTAGGGCGGTTAGAATGCCGAACGGTTGAGGCGTGCGCGGTGGTGTGCAAGAAAAGTAAGTCGCGTGTGGCTCCGTGGTGGAAGGTTCCCGTTGGCCTCGGCACGGGCACGGTACGTTCCTCGGCGGAGGGAAGGTAACCGTGGGCTTCCAGTATAAATAGCTAGAGGAGCGCCAAGACGGGGCGAACACGGAGCGGGATCTGATGTCGGATGGGGAGGCACGGCGCAGTGGCTGACGGGGCGAGGGGGAGGGGGAGGGTGTGTGTGGGTGGGGGCGTGGTCGTCTGCCGGCGTGCACAGGGCTCCACGCAGGAACGTGCGCGGCATGCCTAAACCGCCACTGCAGCCACTGGCATTTCCGGCGCTCCGACGGCGACACGGGACCCCCGCCGTCAAGTCTGGCACCTCGGCTCCAGCCGCTGCCGCCGCCGTCACTGCTGTCACTACCGTCAAGGACGTCATCGTCGCCCGAACCGCTACACGAGCCCCTCATCCCACTTACTCCATCGACAAATCGGCTGCTGCCGCTGCCATCGTATCATCATAGTATACCTCCAACACATAGGACAGGAAAGCTCTATAAGATCTCTGTAGGATAAACTGTTGCCAGGGACGTGTCGTTCAGAACTTTCAAATGATTTTTAATTTCACTTCGTAAAAATGTAGTACAAGTCGAAACCTTTTTACACCCTGACCTCGTGTACCTTCCTTTGCCTTACACTCTATTTCCTGGGTGTTTTCTTATAAAATAATGTGTGTGTGCCTGGGTGTGTATGTGAGTGGTGTCCTCTTCAAGATCATGATGTAGGGTTGACTTTCCAATAGTTTTTATTAAGTGCTTAAGAAACATAGTTGGCTGGTTTATTTTCGACCTTGAAGCGAAATAGTACTATCGGCCACAATATTTGTTCCGGGAACACCCTCGTAAGAGCAGTTCACTCTTTAAACCAGTATACATTAATCAGCCATAGCGATCAGCCTTGCTACGGTATTCACAGAAAACGCGCTTGTTGCTGCCGTTATTTGAGTTGATGGATGCGTCAG
Source organism: Teleogryllus occipitalis (assembly GCA_011170035.1). Lineage (NCBI taxonomy): Eukaryota > Metazoa > Arthropoda > Insecta > Orthoptera > Gryllidae > Teleogryllus > Teleogryllus occipitalis. Next base: position 15,068 of record BLKR01009440.1, on the reverse strand, counting down.
TTCATCGATATTTTTGGTAAATATCCTCGATTCGAGCACCTGAGGCGATTGCTTTCATTCTGTTGAAATTCGAAGACGGTGGTTTCCCGGTAGACGCGACAGGGAACCAGGACAGAAATACTTCGCCCTCACCCGGAGGAGGTCTGACGCGACAACACAGACCCCCCTCTCTCCCCTCGACTCCCTCGATCTGGACTCCTCTGTCCTTCCCTTACGCTTACGATGAAACAACCACAATTTGCCACCTTGTGGCGTGGATTATAGTATATTACAACGTTGATAGATTTGATAACCACCAAGTTGGATCTCTACAGTGGGTTTCAGCGAGAATTGTATGCACATCACATATCGCACGATAGATAGTTTTATTGTATTTTTGATAAACTTTTAAAATGTTCAGACTTCATGTAAACTACCCCCAAATAATCAAAACAGCCGTTTCAAATTCGCATTGCCTTGAGTTCGGCTACATCGACCGGGGAATGTCAATTTTGGAGAGAATCGTCAAAACGGTTTAGATGCTAGTGTTGACTAAAGATGGACAGACAGACGTTTTTCTGTAAATGAATTTTGATATCAAGGACTCACACGTGAATTCTGACTACACAGCGTATTAGAGAAAGTAATTTTATACCTTATGAACAATAAGTATTATCTTTTTCGGTTTCAGGGACCCACAATACGTGTTTTCCTGTCGACATTTTTCTGTTTCTGCCACTTTGAGCTGCTATATTTTCATACTTTCTCTTAACTACGTAAGTACGGGGTAGGCGGGAAAGTAAACAAGTTCTCAAAATTTTAGTAAGTGTTCGATATGTGGAAAATTGGAAATGCACGACTATTATAAACCACAGTCAGATGTGATTTTGTTTAGGTTGCGATAATTTTACGTCCAATGTCAACTTATTCAAATACTTATGGCTCAGTTAGCGGCAGCACCAAACGTTAAGAGATAATCTCTTTTCGTTGTTTTCTTAGAAACGCGATAGATTTTAAAACGGGTTTGTTACACGAGTTCGATCTTTACACACTGGAAAGAATGTGAATTAGAAATAAAATATTGAAATCAAAGTTTACTGTTGTGTAAGGGAATTTTCCTTCACAAATCTGCTGCAATTTGAAGTTAAATTCATAGTTATTAAGACAATTAACGTGTATAGAAAACATTGCATTGGAAATTGTTTCTAAAATTCTATTTGATTTTTCTTACAGTACAGTTCATATTGTTATTATCTCTAGTATCACTGCAAACATTTAATTTCATCACAAACACTAACAATACCTTTTAATTTTCGGGCCCTGAGTTCGTGGTAGGAATTTAATACGAAAGTTGTGGCTTGTTTAATCTGTGAGGAATATTGCATGCCTGGCTCAGAGCGCCTTAGTATGTCCCTTGTCTCCATGTTTTGCGATGGCCGGGCAACATGAACTCGGCCGTCCACTCAAGAAGTGGAATGCGAGGGCCAGGCCAATAACACTTCGCTCCCGTCCGAAAGTTCTACCTTTGTGGTTTTGCATAACTGACTCTGTTGGAAAGGAATTCCTGAAGGTCTTTTATTTGTCTCCGTGTTTGATTCCTTTTGTCATCTCTGCAACTTAAATTACAATAAAATTTGTTCCATCTACAGCTTCACTTTGATGTTTTCCCTTTTTGTTTAGAATGGTGAAATACCATTATAACAACATTACTATTTCTCAACACAATACTATTTTTCTCAAAATGCAACGATATACTTTCAAAGGGTTCAAAGATCACTGGATTAATATCAAACAATAAGCTGCGGTTCCAGTAATAATTTAAAATTTTTATTTATTGATAGACGTTTCAATCTCAAAATGTGAGATCGTCTTCAGTATCTGTAACTATTTAAGTTTCTGTCACACATATCGATTATTTTGTCATAGATGTTAAGATTAACATTTCGGAAATCGGCCTCTTATGCCAGTTTGATTCACAGTCTCAAATATCTAGATTGTTAAAATTCATTTCTTGTCCGAAACATTGTAGTGCATGTTTAGAGATGATATTTTCAAAACCCTTGTTTTAAAAGAACTATCCATTCAAAGCATAAATAATTATAAATATGATTAAGAATATTACTTATTCTATTTAGCTTTTCCATCTCATTTACAACTTCAAAAGGTGTTCTCATTGATTCTTATCCATTCCAATGATTTCTTATTCGATACGTTTCTTGTTGCTTTTTACACTTCCCATTTTAAAATACGCAGTCCTGGATGGCCGAGGTGGCAAAGAGCGCGTATCGACTCAGAGCTTCGGTCCGAAGGATCGTGGGTTCGAGTCCCACCTTGGGCATGGTTGTTTGTCCCATGCCTCTCACGAATGTCGCGGAGGGCCTCGCGCTCCGCTGACCGCAGATCAGAGGAGACCGCAAGTGTGTTGGTGTCTGGTGTATGGTCGAATATGCATTCCACTGGGCTGTCGACTGGATAAAAACCCTAAGAAGAATCTTAAAATACCGGCCCTCGATTTTCTTCATAAGATTCCTTTTCTTTCCCTCAGAAGGTGACTTCCCGAACACCCGTGCATAGAAGTTGCCTTACAGTTGGAGCAGATGTCACATGTGTAACTTCATTATATGAAATTATCCCGGAACATGCAGTCATTGGCAATCATTGGCAAAAATATATCATTATCAGTTTTTCTACATACTACTATCGATTTTCAAATATTCTTTTTTATGAATGTATAGGATTTTTATCACATTTGGACGAGCATATTTCTCTACGTGTATAAGAAATGAAAAGAAAAAATTAAGAGCTGTTTTTTAATGAAATTAAGAAAATTCTGTACGAATTTCAAAGAAGATAAAATATTAAGCAATTAAAATATTGATTTCAAATTCGCAACGCCTAATTAGAGCCAAAGGACGGACTATCAGGCAAACATTTTTAGTAACACACTTTCTCCGTGTCAAGGACCTTAGAAACGTATACCCGTCAAAATCTTGAGATCGATTTTTGCAGGTTTACGTAACTGTCTTCATATTACGTATGTCATAGTGTAAAATAGCATACAGAGTTACAATGCAAACGTCACTTGTAGATTTGCATGACGTAGTGAAATTACCCTCTCCACAGAATTATATTTGTATGCGCTTGTACTGTGAATCTCACTCAGCTTGTTTTTGAAAAAAGGATAACCGCTTCTGATTTATTAGAGATAACTTAATGACAATGATATTTATTAGGGCAAATGAAGTTCTTAGTTATTTAAAATATAAATAAACCAAGAATAGATTTTTGATGAATATCAAATGTGAATACAGTAATTATTAGTACTTCTGAATTCTGTCTGACAATAACTTTTAAAAAAGCGTAATATACATTCGGGGTGATTATATTGTACATTATTTCCATTAATAATTATATTGTCATTAGTCGACTAGCTATAGCTTACCATCTTCACCAATATGGTACTAGTTTGTAAATACCAGAATATCTATAAACGAAACTCATTCAGTTGACGGCCCACATAAATAGTTTTGAAATAAGTAAATTGAAATAAAAATATGTATTCGTGTTTAGAAAGTTCTTTCGAATGTAATGAGATAAATATGTGGTAATTGTTTTGAATAAATTGAGTAAAGTTACCAACAAATGTTAGATTTAGGGGAAGAAAACCATGATACCATATGAATTCGCCAATAAATGAAACGTTAGAAATACACTACCTTTTCACGCGTTTAAATTAACTAGTTAAAGTATTTCGATATATTCAGTTGTTTATATATCCATAAGTTAACAATAGTGATTGATTCACAGCTATTGTAATAATAGGAACGAACAAGTGAATTGTTTGAAAACAAAATATCAATGCTATTTAATTAGATGTACTTCAATTTCATTAGCCATATTTTGATTGGGAGCGTTCATATTTCAATTTAATAAATTTTTATTCGTAAAAATATAAATGTAAATTTCAATGTACATAATGCAAACAATAGATATCGACCAGTAAACTATGCTAATATTTACAGAGGGATTCCCTTGAGGGTTTCGTGTTAATGACATTACTGAACAAAATATTACGCGCGCACATTTTACCTCGATTTCCCCTTTGAACTGCTATCATTTTCAACACCGATATGTACTGACCTCGAAAAGTCTCCGACCGGACGACTCTCCGAGCTCTTCATTGGGCAAAATAATATGAGAATCGTAGGTCCAAAATGAGAAAGAGAAAAATCCGACCGTAGGTTTCCTCGTATAATACAAATACAATAGGATCAGGCATTTTAGAGCCCCTGGCGAGACAACTGCCGCACCCGGAAGTAAAAGAACACGCTGAAATGGAGGAGATTTCACGAGCGCTGGCCTGCAGCCCGCGCTCATAACTTGGGCTGGGAACCAATTGCGTTGACGGTGCAGTGCCTGCTGCCTTGCGGCTTTGCGAGCCGAGGGTCATCCGAGACGTCCTGTACATCGCATTTCCTCTCTGCTCGCCCCGCCCTTCTACCCACGCGTTCCTTCCCACCATTCCCTGAACCGCCTGCCTCCGGCTCCATATGCCGCGTCTGCGCTGCGTCTGCAACGGCGTTGGAAGCGGTGCCTGTCTTCATCGCTCTTAGGTGGCTGCACTTGCATTTATTTTGGGATTTGTGTTTCTGTATTAGGTTATTTTGAAATAATATCATGCTGCCGCAGCACTAGTTTTTCCAGCAATTGTTTTATGAAGAGTATCAGAAAATGGTGGAAGCGATATGTGTCCATTGAATGCTGAAACATTTTGAATGCTATTCGGCATTTCCTCTTTCAACGTTTTTCATGTTTATTGAAGTGTCACATACTGATCCTTTTCGTTTGGGATGTCACTTCTGCAATTTTCCATCAATTTTATATTTTATTTTACTATTTATGTAACAATTTATAAATATATTTATTAGCGCCACTTTTATTACCTGGTACTTACTGAAATGATTTCTTTTATAATGAGGCCTCACAATAATGTTATTATGGAAGTTAATTTGTCAGTAACCACAAATGGCTAATTTTTTCGAAAGTTTTGCAAAATACTTTTTTATTATACTCCAACAAAATTTATCATTTTATTTTATAGAAATAATTAGCATTGTTGCAATATGGACAAGACAGAACAGCCCATTGAAATGCAAAATAATGAGGTATAAAGATGAATGGGGTAGATGAGAAAGTTGATGCGGTCAGAAAAACGAATAAGGAGATAACGAAAGAGTAGTAAGGTATGGAAGGAGAGATCAGACCACTTGAGCAGACAGGAAGCAAAAACCAGCGAGTGAAGCGTTGAAAATCAAGAAACCGCCAAGGGACCTATAACATAATTTCCTGAGACCCCGAGATTGTATCGGAAAGTTTGAGAAACTGAAGCACGATAGAAATGTTTGAGATTTTTGCATATTATTACTTATGGTGCGAAAAAGATTTTTCGGATAGGTCGTCTCCGTAAGCAATAAAAAGAATTAAAAACTGATATGGTCACTATGAAATGCAGTGCCTGGTGGCTCAATTTGGTGGTTTTCACGGCGCGCATTTCGCTTTCGCAATTCGTGTGAGTGGGCTAGAAAGTACGGCAATTGCTCTTGCTCTGTGCAGCAAATCTACATCGCGCGCACGCCCAGGCAACCGCACGCTTCAGAACTCATCTGCGGAGACAGAAGCTTCAAATATTCCTGACCAGCACGAGAGCTAGGGATGTAAAACATTGATGATTAGGGAAAAACTACAGGAGCTCAATTGTAAAGGAACTGTCAGTTTCCATTAAATCAGTAAAATAAACAAAAATACTAAATTATTGCGAAGGCTACATGGCACAGTACAAATTTATTTTGCAAAAACAAATAAACGAGTAAATAAAAAACATACGACCGACAGGCGAGGACAGACTTGAAGCACTAGGACGAGCTCCCTGCTCCCGTGGCAGAGGAATGAAAGAGCGGGCTGCGCGTACATCCGTGCAATTTCTGTTCAGTAGACCTAATCTTCTATACACACGCAAATGGATTCCGAGAAGCCAGAGTGCCTTAACGACTAGAACGAAATCAGAACTCAATTCGACTTCATGTGACGTGACAAGCAGTAAAAAGGATCGCAAATACCTCAAACTTTCACCTGGCAGCCCCTTCAGTGTCTCCCTAAAATCATTTCGCGGCCCTAGAGGACCGCGAATATTTCAGATTTCAAAACCTTTGACTGATAATAAAGGAAATTTTGGAATAGAATAATTTAAATTTGGTAGTATTAATGAAAATAAATTGTTCTATTGACGATAATGATTATTAATATGGATATTAGATTCTGTCCCGTTATTTTTGGCGTTATATTATAATAGCGTTAAGTACACAAGTTATACCGTTGAGTAGGTAAATTTTTCCTTCAATTTTTAATTTAACATGTGAGGATGTACTGTTGATAGACGTCTAGTTTGATGACAATTCCATCTAAAAGTGGCGTAGAATGCGCTGCAGGTTGCCGCTCCGCGCCGGATGAGCTGGGGTTGGTTTGCGGCGCTCTCCTGCTGCGCTTGCTGCTGAACGTGCGCTCGCGCTGGAGCCTGGCCAAACGAACGCCGGCCGCAAAACAAGCCTCCAACCTCCCTGTTTAACGTTTCATGCGAAATACGCAAGAAACCAATAGCCTCCATTCCTGCTTTACTAGGGCTGCTATTTAGTATTCACGCTTTCAGAGAATTACTTTACACAGAGAGCATTCCTCATCCCGTTATAATCCGTGCTGTAGAAATTGCGTATCCAGAAATAATTATGGGGTAATAATTAATTTGTTCCACACCGTAGTCAACATGCAAACGTACTCTTTCAATTCGCATGAATCTGTCAAAACAACTGCAATTGAGTAAAATTGGGCTTCACAACTATGGCGCAACCGACTCTACCTCGCCTCGTGTTTTGCTGTCCGAGAACAGAACGTTGCTCGTGGGTAGTAGGTAGTAAGATTATCCCTATAAGAGCTCCAAGCCTTTACAGAGGCTTGGAATTCTTGTAACGAGCTTGTTACAGTACCTCTTTATTTTCTTGTATGTTCCGTATATAGAATGCTGAATGTAAAATGAACATATTGTCAGAAAAACACGTTTTATGCGCTTCTTTTCACAGTATATTACTATCTCTCGTATACACAGTATAGACAAAATAGCAAATTTGAAAGTTCCTGATACCGAAAAAGAGATTTCTTTCAAAAAATACCTCTATCTGTCCGTGTGTGACCGGTACTCGTGGCAGATACCGAAGTCGCTTGCCTTTCACCGAGGAGGTCCGGGTTCGATTCCCGGACAATCTCATGTAAAACGAAATGAGTTCGCCTGATTCACAGGGGCTGGTCCAACCCTCCGCGTACGCGGAGACGCTACCTGGCGATCCTCTTGACAACTGACTGGCTGTGACCGCCCCCTGTGATTGTGACTGATTGGGATGAATGGAAGATTGCTCCCTAAAGCCCCAATGCTCCACAAGGGGCTTAAGAGACGCGTTGCTACAATAATGACGCAACAAATAAAGAGGTAGCACCTGCGCGTACGCGTAGATGCTACCTCGCGGTCCTCTTGACAACTGACTGCGACGAGACGTGACATACTATGTCAATATTAATGGAGGATTACTCCCCAAGCGCATTGATTAACAGAGGATTACTCCCCAGCGCAAAGCGCTCAATGTCCCCCAAGGGGATTGGAGACGCGTTACGTCAATTTGGACGCAATGAATTGAAAAATTAAAATAAAAAACATAATTTATATTTTTTTGAAATCAATAGGATCTTGATTATACCGATCGGTCACCGGTCATATTCGGCTTTCGACCCCTTTTATCATTCTCTTTAAAATTGCATCGACCCCCAGGGGTCGATACCTCCTATCCCGTTGGGAATCAGTTGAAAAGAGCAACATACACATAAAAATGAAGCACGACCGATTTTCAACCAAACTTTTGAGTTATTGAAAAAATTGCAAAAGTTAAAAATGGTTTGACGTTCACCAAGATCAAAAAGTTAAAAATGGAGTGGCTTACGCGATCTTACGCGTTCCGAATCCTGAGCGACTCCGAATTCTAAGCGCTGAGATTCAAACCCTCGTCTATGTAAGTAAGGAGTTGGATCCTATTACCACATCAGCCATCTCTTGAACGAGTTGCATTATTATAATATTGCATAATCGCTACAAATTATACGAGACAGTTTGTGCTATTGTAGCGCCACAAGTTTCCTTGGTGAAGGACCTCCCTTCCCGAGTCTCCGTTTCGCCGCGTCTCTCTTCGCTCTTCGTCATCCCTTCACCGAGTGTGCTTTTAATTCGACTCCGATAATTGTGACTTCGTGGGTTTGTTGACGAGAGATAAAAAGTTCTGCCGTTGTGTTGATGGAAGAATTAACTTTTTGGGTAAGAAAATATCCGCCTTCCAGAAGTTCGAATCTATAAGGTAGCGAGTGACGCTTTTGTCGATACTTATTACGAGAGGCAACTTGAGAACACAACCCTGCATTCAGGAGCGTATTCTTATTTCTTCCTCTTCGATAGAATGTATTGGAAATCGGGAATTTTTTTCTGTACGAGATATGTTCTTCCTTTCCTCGCTTTGTGATATTCAAGTTATGTTAATAATTTTTATACTTTACTTCAAGCCTTATGTTGTCGCTCGGTTCATGGCAACCCACCTCTTCGTTCTTGATTTAAAAACGATTGTATCGTATAAAATAATTATAGTACAGTAATGATAATGATAAGGAGGATGAAGAGGAGGAAGGGAGTAAAAGAATGGATTTGAAGGTAAGAGCGGTTCGATGAAGCCCAGTGCCCGGGTCTCGGGGCTCCCGGGCTCCTCGGAGGAGCGTGTGGGCGTAGTCGTGAGGTGCGCATCCCCGCGCTACGCCCGCCGCCGCCCCCTCGCCCCCCTCGCGAGGTCCCGCGTTGCGCCGCTCCGTTGCGGCAACCCCGCCCACCGCGCCCACCGCGCCCACCGCGCCCACCGCGCCCACCGCGCCCACCCCGCCTTCGCGCCCGCCCTGCGCCAATATTTGGTCGGCCGCATGTTTGCTGCACGCGGCAGAGGCAGAGGGTGAGTCTTGCACGCAAGCGTTCCCTCCCCATCCCCCTCGCGCCGCCCATCCCCGCTCGTCCTTCTCCGACCGTCCATCTTCACCCACTGATGCTCACCCGGCACCCCCGCCCGGCAACACTGCCCGTCCATCCCCGTTACTGATTTCGTAATACAATTATGTAGTACCTGGCGCAAAAGACAGTGACTTGAAACTTGGCTACGATATCCCGCAGCTCAGTCAGTCAGCAAAGTCAGCGCGCTTAACTCTACACCAATATCAACTCGCTGTCAGCGCGGTAAATGCCGCTGAAGATTGACGGGGAAAATACGTAGAGAAGCGAAGTAGAACTCTCGCATTCACATGATGCTCCGAATTACGCTGACAAGTTTTAAACTCGATAAGTAAATTGACCCGTTGAGAAGAAATTCTCGTTTTCACAGACATGGACAATTACTTTTAAGTTGGTGCATAAAAAATGAATTGGAATTTTTAAGCAGTATTAGAAGTATGAAACGTATTTCTAAAAAAAAACATGAATCCGTAAAAACACACACAGATTGAAATATCAAATATCTTAGTTTTGTGGCCGACACAAAACTCACATTATCTCAGTTCTGTAGGTCGCAGCAGTAGGATTTCTTGTTCCGGAAGAGTAAGAAAATCTGCCGTTCACAGCCTGCAGTGTGCAGTCCACGAAGTAATGTGATCCTTTTCATCGTGTTCCCTTCTTGACGTGTTGGCTACGAAGCCATGTTCGCGAGCGCCCTAGCACGAAGGTCGGCGAAAGCGAAACCTCGTTGGACGTCTTCGGTTTGCACTCAAAGAAATTCGAACTGAATGATGACGGTTCCATGCTTATTTAAATTAGGATGAATGAATAAATACATTTTTCTACTTAACCATCTGTTGAGAGGTGTCAGTAGTATATAATAATTGATAACATACTGTAATTTCCTCGGATTCATTATTACAAGATACAGATAAGTGCGATTCACACACTTATGTTTCATGATTTCATATAATAGAATGCATGGATTTGGGCCAAAAACACAGACGAATTATTCATACAACGTTATCACGTTTTACCTCAGAAGCGGTACGTATATATTCCTGCGTAACTATTCCACGAAGTGAATTCATCCTTTTTTGTTTTAGAATCTGATATTGTCGTTCTTGTGAAAATAAAATTTTGTTTTTGTAGATCAGAGTAATTTAAGTGTGCGATCTTTCAATTTGACGCAAATGTATCGAAAACGCTCAATACGTCAATATCGAATACGAAAACATTTTTGCTGTATTTTGTGAAAGTTCATTTTAATTTTCTTAAAAATGATCTCTGATATCATGCCGATATCACATGTAGAGTCAAAGTACTTCAAAGTTGAAAATGATTTTCGATGGGCAACTGCAGGGTGGGAATGGGCCGAGTTGGGCCATGATGGGCAGGGACAGGGGAAGTGAATTGCACTGACGGAGGTCGGGCGGTACTGCACGGAGCGGGGAGGAACGGGGCGGAGCAGAAAGGGAAGGTGTGGGGCAGAGCGGAGCGGGATATTATGAGAATGTAAATACATTTTCTGACTTTTTACACTAAATGTATAATTACTTTTCTTTTCTATTATTTGATGGTGAATGCTCAGGCAAGGTGTGCTTACTTCAGCTATACAGTGTGAGTTAATATGCTAGTATTTAACGAAATATTTGTTTCTGCGTTCTTATAGAATTTACATTCCTTTCATTACTTTAAGAGTTGTTTAAAATTCTAGCAAATAGTTTTTTATTTCTATAATAAAGACGCCAAGAGACGTTCAATCCAAGTCAGAAACATAATTTTAAGGGTGTTCCTTAAGCTCCCCTTTAACGAGGAGTTCAAGTTTACCATTGAAGAGTTTCTTCATTTCATTTCTTGTCAGCTTTCCTCAGCAGGAATGCAAAAAGTTAGAAAGTAGAGAAATATTTTGTAATTACTGGCTGTGAAGTGGAGCGAATGAAATTGCGAATCCTGCTCTACGCTGTGCCAACGGAGACAAGGGACGATCAACGTCGGACGTGACTTACGATTCGCATTTAAGTGACACTTCTGGGCAACATCTTTTGGCCGCGGACATCAAGAGGGAAATCGGAAATACAGTACACTAGGAAGCGGGAGAGTTTAAAAAATTGTTTCTGTGAATGTAAACGATGAGGTAGACGGATCGCTCAGGAAAGCTCACGAGACGGATCACTTCAGGAAAGCATTGCCAAGAAAGGAAGATTAGAATGCATTATAATATGGTGGACAATATTCACCTCGTCCCTGGAAGACCGAATATGACTAAGGTAGGCTTACAACAGCGGATGTATTCGTAATACATTCGATATAGGAAGGTATTATGCTATCGAGCTATGGCAAATAATGGTCTCGACATCAATGCCCGCCTGTAGAAATCTATACTTACAAATTGAGAATGCTACAATAGAATCGATCGGGGAATGTCATTTTTTGGAAAAATCGTCTGAACGCTCTAGGCGCTAGGGTTGACCACAGATGGACAGAAGACCAGCAGAAAAACGTTTTGGTGTCAACCAAATTTTTGTGTTCTGCTTTCGTAACCCGATCGTGTGCGACCTTGTGTGGCGGACTGTTACTCGTTCAAAATATCTGTTAAACGTGCAAAGGAGTGGCAAAATATCACGTATCTAATGTGTGACACTATATTATTGGATTCATCTTTTTACGCTCCTTATAATACACTAAAAATATGTATAGTTCCATTAAAAAAACAGTTTCCTTAATATCTCGTAAAATACACCTATGATTATTCAGTTATGATTTGTCTCATAGGACACCCGTGATGTAATGGTCATACCGCTCACTGTGTCTACATGGGTTGAAATCCCGGTCGTTTCATGTGGAATTTGTGGTGAAGTCAAGTTCGCGGTAGGTGTTTTTTTTAAATTTGTTGCGTCTACAACTTGTCGCAACGCGCCTCCAAGCCCCTTAAGGGGCGTTGAGCGCTTTGCGCTGGGGAGTAATTCTCCATTAATTTGCGCGCTTGGGGAGTAATCATCCATTAACCTTATGTCATGTCATGTCACGTCACGTCGCAGTCAGTTGTCAAGAGGACCACCAGGTAGCATCTCCGCGTACGCGTCTCCTGCGTCACTACCCAGCGACCAGAAGTCGCAAGGAATAAGGATAGGGGTAGGGTTTAGGAAACTCCACAGGGGTTGGACTAGCCCTTGTGAAGCAGCCAAACTCGTTTAGTTGTAACAAATTTCACATGAGATTCGACAGGAATCGAACCCGGACCTCAGCGAGGTTTTCTCGGGAGTATCCCATTCTTCTCTCACTCCGCCATTGTTCAATCATTCAGCTCGTGTCAACATCATCATGCGCCACCCTTTCATAAAACCATTCTCCTCAGGTAGGGCCTAAAAGGCTTATGTACTAAGGATAATAATAAATATTGTGTTCGTTAGTATCTTCACTCTATTCGTCCACCATATTTCTGCTCACACGTGCGTCTCTCGGCAAGCTCGCTGCCCTCAAGTAATCGCGCCAACGTTGTTTAGTTTCGGGCATTTTTCTCTGATACAGATGCGCCATCAGCGTTCTTACGCGTTGAGATTTTTCAGAAGAGTGAAAAAAATGAGCCAACCTGAGTCTTATTCAAATTAACTGACCGTGCGCCAGACGTCAAAGCAACGAACTTCCATTTTCGTGAAATCTTTGCGATGCTTGGCCTCAAAAGGAACATGGCAATATAAGCCACAGGGGGATTCCTTTCATAAGGATCTCTCTCATGTTGCTAATGCAATTGCACAAGCATCGCCATAATTATTAATTTAATACCACGTTACTAAATATACGGAATAACGGCAAGGTTATTTATACTCATGACTTTAAACAGTATTGAAAAGTGTATAGCAATGATATAATATTTTACATGGTACAATGATATCAATCATAAACATTTCCCCGTAAAATGATTAGTACACTTACCTACCCCGCATATCTTGGATACTTTTATTATTTCCTCTTAATGGCGAGAATGGATGTTAATTGAAAAAGTGAGAAAAATTCAATTATTTCTTACTACGCAGTGCATATTATATTTTAATTAAAATTCAACCCAGAAAGGATTTAGAGTTGAAATTCATATCACGTTTTCAGAATTGTATCTCCATTACATTTCAGAGAAGGATGTGTAGAGAACGAATTTCATCACCAGTTCAACTTTATCGATTGATAAATTTGCATGCCCAGCCATATAGATTTTCATTACGTCAAGTATTGTATCATCATTGTATCATGATTGAATATCATGGATCTACCGTTCTAAGTAATAGTCATTGTACCATATGTATTACAGGTATGCGTGCAAAAACAATATCAATACATGGTTTTTATATGATTTTTTATTATGTGAAAAATATCAGACACAAGAGTTATTTTTACTTCGTATCCTCAGATTCTCATTAATTTCCATGAGATTTTTAAAAGCATTTCAGGACATCCGTGGAGCCCGTCTCCATAATCTCAAAAATCGCACCATTTTTCTTTTAATCTAATAAAGCCGTTTGCCACATGACGTGACAACTTTAAAGATAAGCGGCTCTCCAATTTACTCTGTCTCTCGGAGCAAAGCCTACTAGACGTGCCAGAGATTATTTTTCTCTTTACTCTTGTCTCTCTCCTTAAAGTGAGCTCCTGTCTCGGAAAATATTCTCTATCTGAATTTAATATGAAAATGGAAAACTGTCACACCTGGAGGTTGTGTTCCAAAGAAACAACAAATTTTGAAGCAGAATTCTTCAGGCAAATTTAGGCGTTTTATAAATGGAATGCAAATATAGCACCTGAAAATGCTTTACCATGTTTAAACTGCAAGATGGCGCATGGGGGCTTTCCTTTTTTCAGGACTCATTTCTATAGAATTTGTCTTCAGTGAATTTTTATATTATCTCGGGTGACACTTGCAATCCTTACTGTTAATAATATTTAGACTTTTGTCATTTATCATCTCCCTATGTCAGGAAATATTATGAGTCAAGATGCAAGATTCAATGCTCCTGAATGCCTTGACAGGTCTCCAATGACACACACGCGTCTGACACTTGTCCTCATCCGTGTTGCATTTCCTCTGGTTGCCAGTCATGATATCCTGGCAGATTAGGACAATTCCATTCGTCCGTAAGTCACAATAATAATAATAATAATAATAATAATAATAATAATAATAATAATAATAATAAAAATAATAATAGTAATATAATAATAATAATAATAATCGTTTTTATTATATAAATATGAATCCATACGTATTAAAAATTTAGTTCAGTCCTGGTATTGAAGACAAAGATGCATGTGATGTACTGGAACTGATAAGCCATCAAGGACAAAACAATGGATTGTAACATGTTGATATTCTTCTCATTGAAAACAAACAATAAGGCATCCTGTATAATTGATAATGCAGTTCCTATTTACATCAAGAAAATTAAATTAGAATGAGTCAGTAAGTTTGGGGAGCTTGCAATTTAATTGAAACAAATCAGACGGTTGGCGAAAGACCATAGATATGCCTTGATACATCCCTTTTATCGTAAAGGAGTCTACAACTCTTAAAAAAACGAGAAATATGGAACTGTCGATAAAACTGTTTGACGAAATCCAATAAGCTCTAATAGGCTCGAGTAGGTGAAATCCCTTTTCATAAGAGCTGAATCTGATTCTGAGACACCAAGAGACATTTCATATACCCAGATTTTACAGAGAAAAAATAAATAATAATAATTATAATAATAATAATAACAATAATAATAACAATAATAATAACAACAAATTTAGAACTGCCTTAACTCTTATAGAGCGACCCAGAAGATAATGGTCAGCGATTGCACTGAGTTTCCACATCTGGAAAGTGAGGTCAAATATCGGTCGGTTAACGTAGAATACAGTGAACGAAATGGGTTCGCCACAGGATTTCTCGTGAATCTCTTCTTTCTTGTCTCTGATTCCACTATTCTTTCATTATCAT